>CAJNIZ010010591.1:73873-89327 GCA_905231905.1 Symbiodinium pilosum | reverse complement strand
AGGGGTGTCTCCGCTTTCTCCTATTCTTCTACTTCTACTCTACTTCTCCTTCTTCTACTACTACTGCGACTGCTACTGCTACTGCTACTACTACTACTACCACCACTACTACTACTGCTGCTACTACTACTACTGCTGCTACTACTACTACTACTGCTGCTACTGCTGCTACTGCTACTACTACTACTACTACTACTACTACTAACTACTACTTATTACTACCACTGCTGCTGAAATTGCCCCAATTTGAATTTGACATTTCAGGTTCTGGGTTGTGTTAGCCTGGATTATCAGAAAAAGCCGCCCGGTCAAAGAGAAACAGCCCGTGACCTCACAACAATCTAAAATCATTTGCCCGCAGGTTCCATGGGCCCTTTCCCACACCTGCATTCTTGCTCTTTTCCGATCGCTGCACCAGCACCTTCGTCGAGCTGGTTTGCCTTCTGCTGCACAATGCTCAGTCGCCACCTAACAAAGTCCTGGATTAAGGCCACAAAGCTTGAGGTCTGGGAGTTGAGGACACAAGTTCGGGACACACTGTAAGACACACAATAAGTCTGCTAAGTGCTGTTTGCCACTTACGAAATAATGGATTGGAATCAGCCGGGGCGAAGACGACTAGTAGCAACGAATGAAATCCCTCGCCAATTTCAGCCCTCTAGCTCAAGCCCCGAAACCCTACAGCACGCAACACTTGCTCGGAGCCATGTTCACAACACATGCCCTTCAGGCCCAGTGCCTCCAACTTTTCCCCAGATGTGTTTTAGTGATTCTACCGGCTAAGTATGGAGATGACATTTGGTATTGTGAGGGTGCAAGGGGTAAAGTAGGAATAGACTTGCGATCGCACGCCAACTTGTTGCATACGTGAATAAATTTGGTGTCTTTCGGGCACCCTTCAAATCCTATCCTAACGCTCAAGCCCTAAATGCTGTATCCTAACCCCTGAGGCCTACATCTCAACCAAAAATCTCAAACCCCGCATCCAAGTTGTAGGCTCCCAATACTAGCGATCCTACTAGGGGACAAACAGTCAAGGGCTCCTTGTCTACAGAACTATGTAGGTATGACATTTGGCATGTTGTGCCCTAAACCCTAGACCCTAAGGCCCTAAACCTTACTATAATAACCCTCAACCATAGACCCTGAGCCCTAAACCTTCGTGTAGGCATTCCTGCCTGAAGTCCTTGACTCCAAATACCACTTTATCTGACTAATGGAGCTGGAAGAGTACAGTCCCCCTTCAGGGGATAGAATATGGCTTTGGGTGCAATTATAACAACATCCCCATATACCCCATATTCTATCTACTTAAGGGGTACCATAAGTATTCAAGACACGAATTTAAGGTTCAGGGATTGGGTTTAGTCTTTTTTTATGATGTGGTTTGCTCTTGCAAATCTCAATGCCGACAGTCACAAAATCATTGGAAGGATTGGGTTCTGGTTTAGCCTTCCTTTTGGGTATTTGGGGTTTAGGATTTAGGATTGAGGGTTTAGGGTGCCAGCAAAGGCCAGTCTAGCCTCGATCGCAAAGTCTTCCTTAACTGATTCTCTGAAACCTATCCTTTTGCCCTAATAACAACCCCCCCCCCATTTCTGAATGACAAAGCATCCCAATATGTCAGAACCCTGAACCTTAACTCCTAAACCCTAAGCCTACGCCCTAAACCTTAAACCCCAAAACCTTGAATACTAAGCCCTAAACCTTAAACCCTACATCCTAAATCCTAAACCCTGAACCCTAAATCCTACACCCTATACCCTAAACCCTGAATGCTAAAGCAACCGAGGCCTTGCATGTCTCCTCAATACCTGGGCACATTGACACAAGTAGAGCACGGCTCAAATTGAAACAAATCCCTAACCAGTGGAGTCAGACCAAGACACTCTGGGTTTAGGGCTTAGCGCGCAGGGTTTACACTTCAGGGTTTAGGGTTTCAGGTTCTGGGTTTAGGGCTTAGGGTTTGGGGTGAATATGGGCAACATCCAAGCCCCATTCATAACAAAAACTCCCACTACTGCAAAATGGCATCATATTGGGATAGACCAACATACAAATCCCCTCTTGGCCCGCAGATGGACCCTGGAACGTGTGTGTTTTCTTACAGTGCCTTGATGAAGCGATATGCCTAATCATATGAGGGATACTAGTATCATATCAAGCATAATCCTCAATCACGCTATAGTGAGCTGTCCGAGTCGAGCCGTCATGACTTCAACGCGCACATGCGAATTCCCAGGTGTTGAAGAGGTGCATTTCTCGGATTGTTGTTTTTGGTTCGACTTCACACTTGCTGCCTGGACCCAGCGCGTGCACCAAAATGAGATCATATACTACAGTACCGTATAGAGCAACGTGAGATACTATAAACGTACGTAATCCATGGACAGAAGTCTGCAGCTCTTAAATTAAACTTATATCTGTATAACTCTACATACATAGATGAATATGTATATCTGTTTATACACATGTAACACCCGTCTATAGCAAGAAAGGAAGAGAGAGAGAGTAGAACATTTGCACACTGGACTGGAAGGAAGCACTGCTAAGAAATCAGCTGGCCTCCATGCTTAGCGTCCGTCTTGGTCTCGTGCTCCTTCACCATTGAGCAGTTACCCTCTAAGTTTAGGGATTGGCGATTGGCATTAAGGTTTAGGGATTAGAGTTCAGAAGCTACAAGAATCAGAGATTAAGTTTTCGTTCGGGGGTGGGTTGAGGACTCCCAAACCTAAACTCCTAACACTCGACTCCCTCAACCTCATTGCCAACCCTCAACCACAACCACTCAAGCGTGTCTTCACCTAGGTGTATATATAGATATATACACATCCGTATGTAAAGTACATCTGTACAACATCTTACGTATTTATCTACATAACCCCAGCCCGTACACTCCCTCCCCCTCCCCCCCTTTAACATAAAGCCTCGCAATCCTCGGCCGGGGTAACTAAGAACCTAAGGACCCAATGTATATTTATATATACACATATATATACATATACATATCTCTCTCACTCTCTTTCTGTGTCTCTCTCTCCCTCTCTCTTCTAATATATCCCCATATCAGCCCTACATACCACCCGTCTAACCCCAACATCAAACCTGCATGCACTGATGCTCAGAGGGGGAGCTGGGGCCCCTATAACCCATCGAGTCCTGGGCCAGCTCCTCTCCCAACCCTAAAACCCATAGCCTTGCATAACCCCCGTATAAATCCCACAGAATCCCAATACAACCCCTGCGTTCTAACTCTGGTGTACCCCCCAAGGAGTCCTCAGCAGGGTTGCCTCGGGGCGGCCAGCAGCACCAGGAGCTGCGCTGGGGGCTCGGCTCAGGCAGCGATGGCTGTGGGACGGCGCCCGGCCAGGCCAACATTTTGGGATGCAAAGGCTTGAGGCTTGAGGGTTTGTGAGTCTGGGGTGAAGGGTTTAGTTTCTCAGTCCAGTGTGGGCGGTGTCAGGGCTTTCGGGATGTTAAAATTTTGCTAAAGTGTAGGAGATCTTCGTTTTTTGGATTGTCAGGATCCCTGGACATCACCATCGGTTCAAGGCTCGGGCTCAGGGCACGGCTTAGGATTGAGACTCTAGACACGCTAGCCTGCGTTTCCAGGGACATGTTTTTGTGTGCTGGGACCCCCGTCTGAGGTTGCCATGCTTGGAGCTGTCCTTTTTAACCAGGTTGAGGGGACATGTTGCATGTTTCTCCGCATCATGCCTTGGAATTCAGAACTTACAGCCACGGTTCCGCAGGCAGGATGATGATGCTGATGCTGACAATGATGATGGTGCTTATAGCTTCTACATACATTTGCGGAATAACTTGTGTTGGAAGCTTGCCAGCGGCCCCCACAGACTATGTAAATGTTCTCCTTCGGATGTACCTAGCTGCGGATCCCACTAAGCTTCCTCTTCCTAACAACCCTAAGCCCCTAAACCCTTGAACCCTAACCCCTAAACCCCTAAATCCGGTAAACCCTGAACCCCTAAACACCTAAATCCTTAAACCCTATCCCCTAAACCCTAAACCCTAAACCCAAAACTCTGAAACCAAGGAGGGAGGAAGGCCTCACTGGCGTGGAATGGCGAGTACAGCGGGTCTCGGAGCCTAGCTTGGCGCTGTGGTTTTAATCCCCTCCCCCCACCCCCCGCAAAAGGTAAACTTCATCCTTCATAATTTCAGGGTTTAGTTTAGGGTCTAGCACTTTAACACTAACAATAATCTTGGCCCCGCCCCCCCCCTCCCCCCTCCCAATTCTTTGCGGTTTTGAAAGTAACAAACCCCCAGCCCGCGAATAATGAACTATGCCAATGTGGCACCACCGTATAGTAGAAGGTAAACTTATCATTGGCGGCTCGGGTGGTTCAATATTAGGGATAGGGGGTTAAGGGCTTTTCTGAAGATGAGGAAGCGAAAACATGTGGGGGAACACAGGGGACCTAAATTCTTATGCAATATTTGTTTGAAGTGAGTAGGGCCTGTGTTTTTCTTTGGAGTTCAATGTTGTGGAGTAGTTTAGGCTCTAGGTTTCTGGATGCAGGAGTTTGGGGCCAAAAGCCTTACAGGTCCAAGCCTCAATCCTTCAACAACTGTAAACTCAGCCTAAACCCTGAACCCTATACCCGAAACCCCATAAGCTACTATGAGGATGCCTTTGTCCTGTTCTGTTAGAAGCTGGATTCCAACTAGGTGACTTGTACAGCGTATCCAGCCCGGTCGAAATCCTTCTGTCCAGGATCCCAATCGTTTGGAACAAAGGCCAATCTTTGGTTGTAAGACGCATCTAAGGCTCGTAGAAGGGTAATGGGGCCATAATGTGAGTCATATCAGATCTACTGTACCTAGGCCGCCTTATAGGATACCTACCTGACAACTGACCACCCGGAAAAGCCTTTGGGTCTTTGCCTTGGTTTGCCCTACGCCAGGCATCTTCACTCTACATTGGCAGATGCGTTCGAGCAGGAAGGTCCCAAAGTGAAGCCTAATTCTGTGCACATACTTGCAGCCTCACATTTGCTTTGGCGAGCGAACTTTGAAATACTCGCATTGAAGCTGAAGCAGACTTGACTTAGGCTCTAGGCCAGTGGGTTTGGAAGTTTGGTATGTAGCTTGGCAGTATGTGCAAAGCCCCGTGGCAAACAGCGTGCTCCAGGAGGTGCGCTCTACAGCGGCATTGGGCTAGCTTGAGACCCGCATACAACAGTTCAAGAAGGCGAAGCAAGCCTCACGATTTAAATCCGGGACTAGGAAAGGCCTTGCTGCTGAGAGGAGAACAAGTATAAGAGCAAGTGGGATGAGCCTTACGCACTCCATACGAATTCCCTAACTCGTTGACGCGCAATCCCAAAGTCCAGGCAACTAACACCCTGAACCATGAATCAACTCCACCTTTCGCCTGATCCTCCTAAAATGAGCCGAACTTCTATTTGGCTACCCACTGTGTTGATACTAGAGCCGCTGGATGACCATGCCACGTAGAATACCAACATTCCGAAGGCATATCGCACTTTGGGCCGTGCAGCACTCCGACCCCTGCTCAACCCTGAAGCCTTGACTCCGACCCTTAGACCCCAACCCCAACACAATCAATCAAACCCCACCGTCCCTTACTACCGCCCCTTCTCCAAACTCAGGTCCAAAAAACATGCGTTAGGATTGGATTCAGCCTTGCAGGGAGAGGAGGGGGTCCGCAGCGTACTATCCAAAGCATGACTTTGGCTCCTAGACCCTAGACTCAAAACGCAACCCTAAATCCTAAGCCTCGGGCTCCAAACCCCAACCCTACACGCTACACCGTAAATCCTAAACCCTAAACGCTAAGCCTTAAACCCTGAACCGTAAATCCTAAACCTGAAGCCGTAAACTCAGGGCTCAGGCTTCATCTCTGCGCCGCCGAAATATTTCAGGGCCAGACTCCGAAGCCTCAGCAAGGTGAACTGTGATTTGAATGGTTTGTCAAGCCAGGGGGGCTTCTTTATGGGGCATAAGAGGCTTAGGGTTTAGGGTTTTTAGGGCTTAGGATTTCAGGGATCAGGGTGTAGCGTTGCCTTTGGGATGCTCACAAGGTGGGGATCCTCAGGGAAGCTTCAGCAAGGGTAACTTGAGAAACTCCAGTTGCGCTACTTGAGAAATTTTCAAGCTAGGGGTTCAAACACGCCCTAACCTCTAATGCGTGGGTCATGGGTGCGTATCAGCGTAAACCCGAAGCCCCAAACCCTATATCTCCCTGTACAGCCCTATACATCCTCATATGACCTCATAAATCTTTGTATAACCGTACAACCATGTATAACCCGATATCCCCATATAATCTTACATAAACCGATGTAATCCTAAAAATCCCTAAGCCCAAAACCCGAAAGGCATGCTCCTGTTCAGAGGCTGCTACGAGGCACTGATATTGTGAGGTGCTCCGCGGAAGAGGATGTCCCCAACGATATCCTGCTTGGAGAGTCAGGGGAATTAGGAGCTAACGGTCGTCCTGTTGCTTGACAACCCCGTCCGCCCGTCAGAGCTATACTCAAATAATTAACACGTGCAATTGATAATAAGTCGTAGGCTCTACAGCCCAAACACGTCTGGATGCCTACACCCTAGGGGCGAGGGAAATCCATTGTTTCTTGCTGGCTGCTTTTCGGCGCCATTTGTTATTGGCTGGCTTCCAGCACCATCAACTGATTGGGCTGCCTTCCGGCGCCTGTTGCAACCCAAGTTCTAAGCCACAAACCCTAAACCCTGCAAGTGAGGCCCCAGCACGAGGACCAGCACACAGGCCACGTGAGCTGAGCAACTACCCCGGAATATAGTTGATTCCGCAACCCGAACACTCGAAAATCTACTTTAGACCCGTTCGCCACTAGGCGCATCACCCTGAAACTTTGGTTAGAGGTAATATCTGGGTACTATAGTAATATGGGGGTTATATTACAGCTTAGGGTTTTATGATAGGTTTTCAATCCGAAAGCCCCAAGCGGCCTCCAATCTAAGAAACTGTGAGCCTTACCTGATTGCATGGTGCGACTTGAACCAAATGTCATGAGACTCCACCCCCAAACCCACGACTCTAAGCGACAACCCCTGGATTCCTGTAGTTGCATGGTGGTGGTAACTGTATAGAAGTAAAAGCAGCAGTTGTCACAGAGAACATTTTATCAGGGATCGTTAGTTGCGGGCCCAATTCCTTTTCGTGATCCTGAAAGGGTTTGAGGTCCTGCTTGATCCTAGGCTACCAGTTATGATAATGGTGTGATGCTTAACGAGTGCTATCGACATAATCAGACGAGTAGCAGCAGCAAGAGAAGACAGAATGAATAAGATAAATAACAATGCTAACAATGAAGGCTTTAGTAACGCTAAAACAATAGCAGTAGGTTTAATGAGCCCTACAATACTCGGGGGAGGGTTAGTCGACGGCCTGGGGACTGGGGCAGGGGTTAGCAATATTTGCCGAAGGGGCATGGCACATAATCCCTGCTCGCCTCCAACTATCTCCAGTAGGAGGCTCAGGCATTCTCTGATCCTCTGGGCTCTACAGCCCACTTTGGCACCCACCAATACGGGACCAATTATCAAGCAATGGGAGTACCCATACACACTGGAACAGTACCGCTCAAACAAATAGCATGGTAACGATTGCAGCCTCTACATTTTCCCACATTCCTTCAAACCGACCCCCCCCCCAATCCTCTGATACTGCCATATATCCCCAACATCCCCATTGGCCCCACCCAAATTTTGACAAACACGCAGCCCGAGGGCGGGGTTGTCCCTCCTCAGAATTCCCGCTGTGAAGCTTGGCTGCTCTTGAATACAGTTGATGCTAAATGGGCTTAGTCTTTAGGCTTTAGGTTTGGGGCTTAAATGTAGGGTGTAAAGATTGGCTTAAAATCGCCCCATAACCTTGGTCTGCTAGAACACCATACTTCCAAGATAGAAGGTACTCAGGGTGAAGCAGGATTGGGTTTACCAGCAGAGACCTTCCCAACTACCGTCGCCTTTACACCAACACGCCCTTCCCAAGGTTCCTCATTAACTAGGCTTGATCTCACCGTAAACCATGAACTCACAACAGTGCAGCCTTGAAGTGGTAGTAGTACAAGGGGGTTAGCTAAGAACTCACGAAAATTGTAGCCCTATTGCCCTTGTAGCCAACATGTGATCGCTTCTGAATAGAGCAATGCATGTGCCTAATAGCTAGCAGCGGTTCAGGGTTTGGAGTTTGGGTCACAAAGAAACTCTATTCGGACTGCTCCGAGTTTCTTCAGAACCTTATGGCTAGGGGCTAGCATGCCAGCATGAACTCCAGGCGCACCTTGCCCCCTGCAGTATCCTCAACGAGCGCAAAGGCATTGCTGTAGTACCTTACTTACATTTGGTCAGCAGGCAATGGAGGAACGGAATAGAAAATGGAAACGACTATATTGTTGCGGTTTATACAGGGACTACTACACAGGATACGAGGATCCATTCCTTCATTCCTTGCTAACCAGAGATAAAATTTGAAAGCGGGGCAGCCCAGCACACGCGTGCAGACGTAAGGGATATACACTGTAGTGAGTTTAGGGCAAGATGTGCAGAGACTATCAGGGCTCTTACGGGTTGGTGTGAGCATCTAAGCTTCAGTGGGAGTGGAAAGGGCCACATGAAAATACCAGCCGTCACAACTCCTTGCTCATTCTGGCAGCAGCCCAGTTTAAGAAATGCCCAGCGCCAACTGGGTATTAGCTTTAGTTACAGAATACCTTCTCAAGCTGCATACAAACAAAGCGTAAGCCACTGGCAGGTATTGCTCTTTTCAAAGCTGACTTTAGGCGCCAAGGCTCTTGACTTTGTGTTCCCACCTGATGCATGAGATCTCAGGACCTCGAAATGCTGAAGGGAAGAAGAGTATGAGGGAGAACGCGCCATCCACAACCCCCTCACATCCCTCAGTCGTGTTGTGGACTACTGAATGCCCATAAAGCCATAAAGCCAGAAACAGAACAGGACTCCTCAGGAATACCTCCAGCCCTGAACCTGTGACTCTTATCCTTTGAGGGCATCACAAATGAAGTCCAAAAACTAAGCTAGAGGCATTGCGGCTGAACTCTAAGATTATTTGACAAGGGGAGCGCCAGTAATGCTTGCTGCGAATAATAAGCGCAACCCCACCCGCCCCCATGAACACCGCCTCCCAGAATATATGATTATTAGGGGACTTTATCTTCCGCAGCCTCAGGGTAGCCTCACACTCCAATTTTCAATGACTCCCATCCAAAATCATATGAACCTAATTAAATACTAGTGGATCTTGACCCGCTGCTTCCTCTTGATTTTCCCTGCAATTGGTAGCTCTTGAAAATACTCTTACACTTTTAGAGTCTGTCAGGAATTTCGGCTTCTGCTCGGAACATTTTTTGATGGGTGCGTTTACTATTGATAGTGAGAAGGGATAAGATCTATCCCACTCAATATCTAGAGCTACCACGATGGGAAGATTATCAGATTGTGGGTTCTGTGAGGAGAAGCCAATGTGCAAAAGCGCGCTCTCTCACAAGTTGGGGATATGCTTAGGCATCCCAGGGGGTTACCAGCCCCTTTAAGGAATTCGGTAAAGCTAACTTTCAGAAATCATATTTCCAAGCAGTCTCAGGCACGTCGGCGAGTCGCAGGCGAGATTTATCCAAGGGCTGAAGCCCAGGAAGCCCACTGGAGTAGGCAGATCGCCCTCGACTTGGGATGTTGCTTCCTAAGCCAGAGTCCCTGAACCTCCCGGCCTAATGCAGAAGGCTAAACCTTTCAACTGTAAGCTTTGGTCTGCTACGGGCTGAAGATTCAAGGCTTAAGTGGGGGCTTGTCTTGTTTGTAACCATTCCTTAACTTTGGGCTCCTTGCCAGAGGGGGCTCATGATTCAAGCCTGCACCGTCAGCTTACGGCTTTAAGTGTGCGACCTCAGGTTTGGGGTGTTTTGCGCTTTGGATTTGAGGTTGCAAGTGTGCGAGTGCGCGTCAGGGTGTAAAATGGGAGCGTTGCGCATGCAGCACTTGGGACTTATCTAGGGAGCAGAACGGGATTCTGTAGGGCATTGTTGCGTAGAGCTACTATATTAGAACAAGACTTCGCGCATCAGCAGCAGTTGGTTCAGATAGGCTTGAGACATATAACCTCTACATACTATAGTAATAGGCCAATTTTCTCTTGCATTATCCCCAGATATCCCCACTATAACCCCCATATATTATCATGGGGTTCAGACCTTAGGGGCTCAGGGGATGAAGGCTTGGAATTTGCTTCTGAGACCTTGTTCGGGGAAAAGGCTTCAAGTAGGCCTCAGATGTATGCACGGGGCTCGTACATGTCCCTGGAAAAGCCCTTCTCCCAAACTCAACATGATGTCCCGTTCTCAAAAAAAAACCTCAAGACCCATGCCATCTGTAAAAAGAATCTCGCCAGGATCGTGCAGAGGCACTGAGCCACCATCCTGAATTCTCAACCCTACATAAACCCACGCCTCGAGAATTCCTTAATGTCTGAAGCACAGTGTCCTATACTGGGCACTCTGAGCGGACTTGGGCATACCATCCGCGAGATTGTCATTCGAGGGCCCCTAGTATCAGGTCTGGATTGCCTTGGCTACCCTAGTCCCCCTTCTCGACGGAATCCCCAGCCCCGAGCCTGACACCAAATTTGGGAGCCCTAACTTCCAAACCAAGCCCTTTGCCCAAGCCCCCAAAACCATGTAATGCAAATGCCCGCGCTCCCAATCCTCAATAAAGCCCAAGGACGCGATCTAAGAGCATCAGGAGCCTTGGCTTGCTCGAACATCCCATAAGCTGTCACAGTTCAGGGCTTAGGGTGTTTGAGTCTAAGGGCCCCAAAATCACAAAGCCTTTCAACGGTGTAGGGTTTACGTATGTGAAGGGAGTACGGTCCAAGGTTTGAGTGATCATGGTAGGATTGCCGTTTTGGTTGTCATGTCCTATAGCAATCTTTTCCCGCTTGTAGTCCGAATGCTTTTCTAGCTTCGTCTGTATACATCATCTTCATCATCTCCATCTATTGTGCAAAAACACGGTGGGGAGAACAGCACCTGGCAGACTGTGCCTTGAGAGGGAAATCATGGAGTCATCACCAAGGAGCACTCCATCCTGCCACAGAATGAGAGCTTTGCCCGGGCATGGCTTCATTATGGTCCAGGCCAAGTGGGAGTTTCCCAAAATCAGGGGTACCAGTAACATTTTGGGGGGTCCCTATAATACGGATTATAGTAGTTTGGGGCCCATATTGGGATCCCCCATTCAGGGAAACTACCAGGTAGGATTCTCGAAGGGTTGTCAATCATCCGGCGGGGCCGCACCATTCATTGTGATGGGCAGCCAGGGCGTCAAACCAACCCCCGTGTTTCTGTCCAGGAGATTAAGGGGCAAGACTTTGAAATGCCACAGTTTGGACGGCGCCCTGTTATGGCTGCCTTCCTGCGCCATAGTACGTGCTGCATTGCTGCGTCCTTTCGTTGTTTGCTTTGCTGCGCCGTTTTGTGGCTGCATTTCTGCACTGGCTGCATTGCTGCACCCTTTCGTTGCCTGCGTTCTCCTCCAACAAATAGCCCGCCAAAGATTGCTGTCAATGGCTGACCAAGCCTAGACCCGACCATAAACCCCTTACCTCACATCGCTACATCAAACATGTAATCTAAATACAAAGAAAATAAGGCCACAGGCCCAGCGGCATTCTGCTGCACGCGGACAGTAAAAGAACAACCGACAATTCACACTCTTTGTTAAACTGTACTACATACACCCCAAGTACAGGACCGTCAGCCTGAGTTGAACACATAACCTACATCCTGAAACCCATACCTGAACCCCAAAGGTATGTAGAATACTGGCCTTTTGGGCTACGTTTAGGGGTTTGGGGCTATTATTTTACATGCTTCCGGGGCTCAAGTAAACCTTAGCCGGAAAGCTCAAGCCTGAAGCCACGCTCGATGACAAAAACACGAGTATCCCCAAACGCATTGCCATGTCATCCTCCCAAATAATTAGATATAGCAAATACAGGAAGTAGCTAATATCAGAAGGGAGGGGGGGCTTTAATACTAGGGGAGGGGACTACCCTAGCGCTATCCCGACAACCCCTGTTTCCAGAAATTCCAAATGGTAGTTTCCCTAAATAAAAGGAACTCCAATATAGGCTCTGAAATACTATAGTCCTTATGATTGGGACCTGCAAAATGGTACCCCTAATTTTGGGACCCCCCAAATAACAAAACCCTAACCCTAAACCCTAAACCCCAAATAACAAAACCCAGCTGCAAGGACAATGCTGAGGCCGCTCCGGAGGAGTCGCCTCAAGCTGAAGGTTTTTACAGTTTGGGGTTTAGAGTTTAAGGGTTTAAGGTTTTTCAGGTTTAGGGTTTAAGGTTCAGGGTTTGCTGTGATGTTGCCGTGCAGGATGTGATGAGTAGGTCACAGTGATCCTTCAAGTGCATGGTTGCATGCGAAATGCTGCCATGGCCTGATTGTAGAAGGCCATCTAACACAATCACCCACCCCACGCCGCCCGAAGCGGCCCAGCCACCCAAACCTACTCCTTTTAGGGTTTAGGACGCGGAGGGCTTTTGGAAGCCCTGGCAGGCTGGGAGGCCCTGGAGGCCATGCTTTGGGAGGAGGGGGAGCAGTCTGGCACCTGGCACTGGACCCCTTCTCCGGCTGCTTTGCCAGGCCGGAGTTCCAGGTCTTCTCCTTAGGAGTCCAATAGCCAAGGAAGCAAGGTTTTAGGGTTTAGGGTCAGGGAACACTATATGGGCTATAGGGGTTGCAACATGGTTGGGCGCACGCAATCCTAAATAGTTGGCGAATCCAAGCCATCCAAATACATGGCTTACAGGATCACACTACAGCCAAGTAAACACCTAGGCCTTGAACCTCAAACCCAATGTCTCTATATCCCTAAACCCTAAACCTCTCCAAGTGACAGGCTCCGCATCCAGTTGATCTCCTGCAGGGTTTGCGGATAGCTAGGGCTTCCCAACTTAGGATTTTAGGGGTGAACCTTGAGCCTTAGGGGTTTCGAGTTTCGGGGGCATGCTAAAGCGAAATAGAAAAAGACCGAGTGCAGCAGTACCGTAAGGGTCGGAAGACCCCCGCAGACTGCGTCTCAGGCCTGTACCTCTAGTCCTGAGCGCTCCTTGTCATGTACGTTGACATTCCTTACATGGGTTTAGGGTTTAGGGTTTATGAACAGTGCTACTCTGTAAAATATGAAAACCCGCGGTATGAGGTTTAGGTTGGCTTGTGGTTTCGGGGTCTGTTGAAAGTAGCCCATGGAAGCAATCTTGGACCGGCGTGACCATCATATCAAGTATTCTCTAGGTTCCTACAGTATTGGGCTGAGCGATTTGGGATTTAGCGTTGAGGGTGCAGTAGACGTGATTGTACTCTGATAAAGGTAAGACTGCACATGCAAGGGCTATGATGAAAGCAAGATCTCTTGGAGTAGCAAAGCAAAAGGGTTTAGGGTTCCCCGTTTAAGGTTTTATTGAAGCCGATTCCATGGAGAAGATAGCTTGGTCTCCTGCTCCTTCACGCTTGAGCCGTTACCTTGTAAGTTTAGGGATTGGCGATTGGCATTCGGGTTAAGGGATTAGAGTTCAGAAGCTACAAAGATCAGAGATTAAGTTTTCGTTAGGGGGTGGGTTGAGGATCTTGCTGCCCGGGAGCTGGCAGTCTTTGTGCCGCGGCTCTCCTGACACAGCTACCCGACAGCCCCCAGCCCAAAGCCCCAAGTCTACACTCAACACCCTACACTCTGAGAGTTTAGGTTTGGGGCATTGGGATTTTGGGGTGTTGAGATTTTGGTTGGTTGAAGACGGACCCCGCCTTGGGCGAGCCGAACAGAGGGCTCGGGGTCCCATCGTGATCCTTTGCCAGCGGCAAGACCGAGGGCTGGCGTTCTTAGAGATTACGTAAAAGGGGCCAGCACAAGGAATTTTTAGGGATTGGAGATTTCACAGATGTCCAACAACATGTTTGGTTTCATAACGATTCATACGCCCTTTAGAGAGAGAGAGAGAGCTCGTAAAAATACACCCAGTGAAGTGCAACGAGAACTACGGGTTTCCCTGTTGTACTACTACTGTGTTTCTTGAAATGAAAATGCTAATTATGTGACAATAGAATGGACGCCCATGCTTTTGGATGGCTTGGATTCGCCAGCTATCTAAAATATTGTGCGCACCTGGTTCTTGAGGGCTTCAGGGCTTCAGAAAGAATATTGGACTGCCTCAAAAAGATGTTTATAAGACTTGGAAGGGGTACCCTGGTGCTGCTCTTGCAACCCCCACAAATCTTCAGGGCCACTACGGGCCCCCCACATGCGGAGAAAGCCCATATATTATCAGTTGTGTTTCTAGATTGGCATTGAACAGGCTGCGTGCTGTTGTTGCCGTCATGTGTGGAGTACTTGGAAGCCTGAGACTGTTCTTAGGCCCATGGTTCACCTGTCATCTTGATTAGCTCATGTAGAAGCTGTTCATTCTTGGCATGCATTCCGCGACGTCTGCCTGAGTGACCAACGAACCGTGAACTACTCAGTACCTAAGATGAGAACAGTGAGCCTCAAGTATACCACCACTGCATCCAAGGAAAATGCGGAAAGCCCCAAGCAGAAGCCGCAAGCAGAATGGGGAGGTGTTGCTTGGACGCATGAGTGTGTGCTTCAGTGCTATCAGCGCGGTTCACATGAATCCTCAGAAGGCTTGGCCCTCGCGGCCAGACAAGCATTGAACTTGTGAGTGAAGGACCATGTAACAAGAATGACTCAAAGGTATTTCTTTCTTGCAGTATCAGTAACAATTGATGCCCTCCTCTCCAAAAATGATCACCAGCGCCAAGAAATTCAAAGGGGGCACATTCACTGAGCGAAGGCAGGATCACACTACAGCCAAGTAAACACCTAGGCCTTCAACCCTAAACCCAATGTCAGTCTATATCCCTAAACCCTAAACCTCTTCCAAGCGGCAGGCTCCGCATCCAGTTGATCTCCTGCAGGGTTTGCGGATAGCTAGGGTTCCCCAACTTAGGATTTTAGGGGTAAACCTTGAGGCCTAGGGGTTTCGAGTTTCGGGGGCATACTAAAGCGAAATAGAACAAGACCGAGTGCAACAGTACCGCAGGGGTCGGAAGACCCCCGCAGACTGCGTCTCAGGCCTGTACCTCTAGTCCTGAGCGCTCCTTGTCATGTACGTTGACATTCCTGGGTTCAGGGTTTAGGGTTAATATCTCTTTGTAAACTCCTAGATAAGAAAGCATTGAAGCAGAAGCCCGAGCCAGTTTGCAGCGATGTGCTCGTCGTTTGGGCAGTTGCAAAGGTTTGGGTCGTCTTTATGTACCCAAATACAGTATTTCTCCCTTTCCTAAGGGATGCCAAAAAGTGTTCGCTGGAACGCGCAGAGGCCCGTGCCCTTGGAAGGAA
>CAJNIZ010010591.1:41063-71562 GCA_905231905.1 Symbiodinium pilosum | reverse complement strand
TTTCCTATATATCCCCAATAGACTATAGTCGCAACTGTGTAATGAAACTGCGAAAGGAAGAACAATGCTCTCCTAGGACAAGAGCAGAGCTTTGTTCTTGTAATGACGAAATACACTATGTCTTGGCATGGTCAAATACTCGGGCGCCACAACAGCAAAGCTTAGGATGTGGAGTTATATCCACTTGAATGCCAGCGTTACTACTTATCTGACCGTTCTTCACCCCTCAAGCACGATTACCAATGGCTGCTCACATCAGGGCCATTGCAACTGGGATCATTGCTGCCAGCACTAACATTGCTATCATCATCATCATCATCATCATCAATATCACCATCATTATCATCATCACGCTGCACTTGGGACCTGTCTGGAGTGCTTTATATGCTTGGGGCTGCCTGCTTTTAGCCTGCACCTTTGTTTTACATACACACCTTCACGCAAATAAACAAATAAATAAACAAATATGTATGTGTATATATATATATACACATACATTTCCTATACTTATCTATGGGTGCCCGCCAATCAGAAATGAGCAGGCTTCTCGACATCATGGATGGATACCATATATATATATATATATGCTTTCCAGCAGTTTGCAGGAGCCAAGGCTCTACCTGGATGACTGAGCGGGCCCAAACCCTAAACCCTTAAACCCTCAATAAATGACAGCGAGCAGATGTTAATGCCTGAGATCCATATCAAGGCATGTTAGGGAGCATATCTTGAAACCCGGACCCCCAAACCTTGAAACCCTCAACTACAGATTTCACACCATCAACCCTAAACCGTTGAACCCCTTCATCCCAAAATCCTAAAACCGAAACTCTGGGAGCTCGTGCCGACGGAAGCCTCATTTACAAGGTCCCCTTGAACATCTCACTTCAGCAAAGATCAGCCGGAGTGCAGTGGCGGAGAGTACACCCAGCAGTGTACGCTGTAGTTGGAGGGCTACCATTGATAAACGGTCATCAATGTCGGAACACATGACACGGGAGTTTCTTAAAAGACTTCCTACATCGCAAGCCCGTTGTCTTTAGGTCTCTAAGAGCACCGTTCTTCGGGGGAAACCTCCATGTTGCCCATAAAGGAGTAGAGGAGAAGGCGCCGCGATAGGTCTGCCGCAAGCAAGACTGGCATGCGCGAGACACACAAGATCTCAGGACGTTTACTACTTCTCTGAAAGACGCAAATGCCCACGCCCTGAACATCCTGACCAATAGGAATATCAGTAGGCACTACTTGTCTACTGATTTACTGATGAATTCATGGTAGTACTCTCGCTGCGGCCGCCACTTGGGTACATTCTACGCTTAAACTATCGCGGAACCCGCAGGCCTGCCACGAACATTGGTGGCACTGGCGCCCGACTGCAATCTTCACCTGTTTGCTTCAGACCTAGTAGAGGTGTCTAGTGATTTGAGTAAGGTATGCAGCAGATTGTGCGGCATAGTGTGCTGCAGTTTTATTTGCCCTCATGAGCTATGAGAACTATCCATGACTGAGCATCTACGATCTAGACCACCTTCTGAAGGAGCTTGCCAAGTCCATCTAGTCAAACTTAGCCCTGCGTCCTCCCTTCCTGGGGTTCTTGGGTTGGAGTTGGAAGAAAAGCTGCAACTGCTCGCACGCCACGATGTTTTGATTTGCCATGAAGCTTTCGGGTGAGGAGCATGGAGCTGTTTTGGGTATTTAGCCAGAGCTTGTGGGGTAACCCTGTATATGCCTTTTCAAAGTGTGGAGGCTTCAAAACCGGTAGTCAACGCTTTGAATTGTGCAGAGTTTTGCATAGTTTAGGGGCCCTCTTTATAAGAAATCTATGCTCGGGGTCTACACCGGCCCTAATTTTGAGACATGACCATGTAACGAACGGTGTAACTTCCTTATAAGCCGAGAAACTGATACCCAGCATGTTCATCGCCTTTTCTGGAACTTTTGGGGATATTGCATTGCCTGTCCACCTCGAGACCCTGGACCCCAGATCTTGAGAGAACAATGAGCTCAACCCCCAAACCCCTGAAGCTTAGACCCTCACACCTACCCCTAAGCCCTAAACCCTAAATCCCCAGAAATAGAAATTTCCATGTTCTTTTCCATTATCTCTATATAACCCCTAATATAACCCCTAAACCCTAAACCTTCACCCCCCAAGATCTACTGAAGCAATGCCAAGGCCAGGTCCGTCCGGTCCATGCTGCGACAGCCAGCCCCAAGACGCCACCAGGTACTCAGCGTGCTGAAGGTTGAGGGTTTAGGGCTTAGGGTTTAGGGTTTAAAGTTTAGGGTTTAGTGTTTAGGGGAGGGCTTGGAGTGCAGACCATTACTTGGCTGCTGTTAGGGAACTTAATTTGAGTAACCATATTGGGGTTTAGGGTTTTTAGGATGAAGCATCCCGAAAATTCCTCAAAAGGGTCTGAAGCTCCTGAACCTCTGAGGGTCTTGAAAGTTTGGGCCCAGAACCGATACGAATCCAGAGCCAAGGTAGCCCGTTAATTTGGCTTCCACATGAGCTGTATTGAGTCTAAACTCCTTAAAGGGGGGTATATAGGGGATTATGTTGGGGACTAGTATATGGGATATTAAGTTGGATACTAGGAGTTTAGACTAGAGCTCACACGATAAGCCAATAATCCAGCTAAAGAATCTCTACAATCCCTTTCATGGCACTTTCTCAGAACAGTCTCGGGAGGACGTAAGTTTGCGAATCGAGAGGAGGCTTAACTGCAACCTTCCCGGACAGCAACAAGATGCTGAAAACATGTATGGGCACGATAGCACTTCAAGTGATAGAAGACCTTGATAATGCACACGTCTTGGGCCCACAAGTCTGCCTTTGAGGACGATGTGGAAAATATCCACTATCGAGATCAGGCGGTTATCATAAAAAGTAACTTCATGTAGGAATTGGGACGAATTATGAAGCTTGCTTAGATTAGATGGATCCTTAGATCCAGTAAAGCCCAGCGTGCAAAGTGGAGATTCCACGTGAGCCGCCATCTGTTCGAAACCGAGTTTTCATAAAATTGCTCTTCGCAAGCATGATGATGAGATCAGGGAAGCCAGCTAGAATTGAAGCCATCTGGGGGAAGTTGGGTGGCCACTGGCACTGCCCTGTGGATCTACTTACTGGTGCTTAAGAAAGAGTGATGGAGTGAAAACTTATACTGCTCTCTATGTCATCTGCATATACACCCTGCGATAATCCGTGGCCACAAGCGCAGGCACAGAAGGAGTATCTAGAGAGCGAATGAGCCATAGTCTAAACACCTTAAACGGGGTTATATAGGGCAGTGTTATAGGGGTTATGAAGGGGGGATACTAGGAGTTAAGACTATAGCTCACATGACATACTTTCAGAAGCTTAGCAGGAATCCAACTGTTTCAACAGATTTCGTATGCTCCACAGCAATAGACTGGGTTGCTGTTAAGGAACTTAAATTAGCTTACTATATTGGGGAAACCCTATTATTACCTATATATACCCATTATGGTAACTTATTTTAAATTCCTTAACAGCAACCCAGTAGAAGGCAGCTGAAAGTCCCTCCCAAGAGCCACGAGTCGGAACTGAACCAGGCATGTGTGAAACACTTCAGTTTAGGGTTTAGGGGTTTAGGGTTTAGGCTTTGGGGGTTTAGGGTTTAAGGGTTTAGGGTCCAATCACTGTCAGCTGGATTGGGACTAGTATGAAAGACGAAAGGTAGCTAAGGAGCCGGTCTAGGTAACATTAGGTAACAATGTTGCAGCCAACAGACACCAAACCCCAAACGGATATCATGCAAAGCACGTCCTGAAATGCCAGTCACCTACAATCTTAGGTAAATGTCGGTCATGCTTTCCCAAACCCTTAACATTTCTCGAAAGCCACGGGACTCAGAAACTACTTATAACTGGGCTTCTAACCATACTCATAATTGTTAGGAGGATTATAGGTAGGGCTAGAAGCCCAGTGATAAGGAGGTAGTAACTAAATCCTTTGTACCTACAAGTATTCACTATCTTTGCGTCACCTGGGGCCGACGCTCCCAGTATCGCCTCATAGTTGCCCACGGGTACCAGCGGATAGTCCGGAACCTATTGGAGCATGCCAGTGGAGTTTCGGGTCTAGGGTTAAGGGTTAGGGTCACGGGCTTAGTAGGCTGTCAATACCCGCTTGCTTGAAGCTTCCATGTGCATTAGTTTTGGCGACAGCAGGTGGGTTCTGTTACGACCTCTCTACTATACTCTATGGTTGGCTGCAGTAGTGTTCGTCCTCCTAGCTGAAGCAGCTCATGCTGAGCCACTCATGCGGTCACTCAGGACCCCCTTGAATTCCAATGATCAAAAAAATCAACTACAAGTAATTACTCTACTCAGTTGTAATTGAGAACTCCATGGGCATTTCTCGAATTTTTGAGTCACCTGCAAATCAGTTTCTCAACCTCAACGAGTACTTGCAGCGGGACCTGCGATATGGAAAGCACGGCCATCATCAGCCTCAGACCCTGCCTCATGCCGCCTTGCGCTTCAAACAGCTCTTAAGGTGCCACTTGAAGCCCGTAGTGGTGCTAGCTCTGTGCAACAATTATGACGCTGCCTCGGCCCCACGTAGCGAACCCCTTATGATGGTCGCCGCACCCCACCAGGCGAGCCCAACGAGGCGCACAACTCTATTAGGGTTTAGGGTTCGCCTCCTAATATCATCGTCTCATTCCTCTGCGATATGGGTTGTTCTCAAAATTATTGGTTATAGATTATACTACGGCACTTATTAATACTTAGGGGTACCAAGATGGGACACTAATTTTGGGATCTCCCCATGTGTTTGTCATTGGCCCCCGACCCCCTTTTAGTCGCCACCCCCTTCCCCATCAGAGCTGTGCTCGAGTAGCTTTCACGTGAACCTGATAATCGAGATCATACCCTCCCCGCCCCCCCACGTTTTGGATCCTTGCGCGGACCCTCTCATACTCAAGCTCATTTTGAGGACCGATCTTCCCGTCTTCTTTCCGTTATCCGAAGCCATCATTATCGGCTGAGCTCGTGGCAAGCACGGCGGCCCCAGAAACCTTCAGTTCGCACTTGGAAGTTTCTCACAAGGAGGGGTACCTTGAATACACAGAGATTGTTGGGTCCCAAACATTGAACATCATGTAGGGTATTTATCTCTAGAACTCCCACCTGCCTAAACTTTGTACACCTGAAAGGTTCAGTGTTCAGGGTTAAGGTAGAAACTTGCACAGAGCTTCACATCTTCTACGCGTCTAGCGAATGCAGTGGCCTAAATAGCTACCAAGCTAGGTAATTTCAGGCTGCACAAGGTGTTCCCTACCATTCTTATTCAAAGAATCTAGAACCATCATCTTGGTAGTTAAGGACCCTACAGTAGCTAAACTATTTGAAAGCTTCCTAGCGCAGGGCCCTGGCATAACACCAAGCGGTGCGCAAGGGTTGCTGCAAGTGATTCAACATTCTGACAAGTTACGCTGCACATACAACGCTCATCACTGTTGCGAAGGAACCCTAGATACTCTCACTACAACCTGCCGGACATGATGCTGCTGGCACATGCATTACTTCCATGAGGGCACTAGAGGATACTCCAAGTGATCGTCAAACAGCATATACTCAGTCTCTTGATGAAGAACGACACAGTATCTTCTCTTGAAGGATAGTTGCTGGTGCATTCTGGCCCACGTTAAGAAGCCGCTTTGTATCTCTCTCAATGTCCAATGACCGGTGCATGTGTTTTATCTCCTTTTAAGCCCCAGACACCCGAAGACAAAAAGCGCAAATGTCACACGTTGGATGCAGTCGGCCTTTTTCTCTGTAGTCACTGCCTTAAAGGTTGCACCTCTAAAGTTCGTCTGTATGTTCCTGCAATACAAGTATCATATTCTGCGAAGCCCGCCTTCAAGAAAGCTGCGCATTATAAATGAACATTGTTGTCTCAATACAACAGTTATCGAACCCTATAAACCGAAAACAAACCGTGAACCCTAAATCTAAGCGAAAACATGCCACTTACTTCCACGCAAGGCCTCAACTCTACAACCATAGGTTTTGTCGGCTTTGTGGATTTTCAGTTCTCCTTCTAGGGAGCCTTAAAAAGGGAAGGCTAGAAAGAGACGATGGAAGCTGTATGCAGGGCATATGATATGAAACACATGGAAAACGCCTCTAGCTGTTTTTGCTTTCAAGTTCCCGCAGCTTTCGCCATCAACGGAGGCAAGAGCAAAAGCCATAAAGTCGGATATCGAAAGAGGATCCGATGAGGTGGGGTTTAGGGTTTAGGGTTTTCCAAATAGCTAATGGACAAGGATAGGGAAGCTAGTATCATGGAAAATGACATGGAGAAGAACATGGAACGTCAAATGGAAACTGGGGTTATATGAGGAAGAATGGCTGACTTCAGTCGCTGCCCTTCCAAAAGAACTTTCCCAGAAAAGATCTTGAACCTGTGAACACGCAGTCCACCACACCTATGGAGACTCCCTAAGCCTCAAACCCTCACCCGTAGTTTGCATCTTCTTGTCTATTCCGCATGGCAACTGAATCCAAAATTCTTAATCTGTAGCCCCCGTAGACCTGTAATGAACACGGTATCTTTGTTAATTCGTAAAGGAAAAGCAAGTACCACGGAAATAGGATTACCAAGAAAATGGTAGCAGCAACCCGGGACTGTCATTCTTTTGAATGTAGCTTCCATTTTCTTTCAATACCTTTTAAACCCCAAACACTATATAACCTCATTAGAGTAGTTCTTATTTTTGTTTCCATTCCTTCATTCCCAGTCATGCTTGGGACCATGGCTTGCCCGAGGTAGGCAGCGAAGACATCGTAGGATGCCTGCTACAGGGGCCTACATAATTACCACTATCATTTTGAGGTCCATTTGAGGTACCCTATACTATAACTCTACAAGGAATATCGAACCATAATATTGGTAATTATTTAGGCCCCTATATGGGTATGTATCACATTACGGCACGTAATAAAAATGGGACCCGAATTGTGGGAACTATCCAGATCATTTCGACGATTGCTGCTTCAGGGTATATAGTCCCCTTAAGTAGATAGCACATGGCTTTGGGTATACTATAATAAGATCCCCATATACCCCATATTCTATCTACTTAAGGGAGACTATAGCATTTAGGTAGGGTTGAGGGTTCATGGCTTGGGTTAAAGGCTGCTGAGTTCGAGCCACCAACAAAACTCCGGAATCTCGAGGCCTGAGACCTAATTCTTTCAAGGGTGCAAGGAGCGAAACAAAATTGTCAGCATTTGGGTGTTTTCCCCTGGCATCCGTGCAACAAATTATTCTGAGGCCTCATGACGCCCACTACGACACATAGGATAAAGTCTTTGATGTGCACATACCCCCCAAACGGGCAAAGCACAGGCGGAGAACTGCGATATGGGACACCCATTACCCAAGATTCTGTCACAGTGCCTTTCTTTAAAACCGATTTGTGAGAAGAGCTTAGCCTCTGGAGAAAGAAGACTGCCCCACCCGCCAAAGGCGCTAAGTTTGAAGAGGAAGTCGGCTGCTTCCTACGCTGATCCAATTGGGACCTGCCGTGTAAAGCTTTGTTGTAGACAGTCCAGCAGATCTACGGGTCCCATGAATATCGGCCGCCACAAAACGAAAACGGCTTCATCTAGTGACCTGCAAGAAGCCGGACAAGAATTGCGGGTCCAAGGGCTCTTTCCTAGATGTGATAAAATCAGCAGAACAAACAATGTATGTGCATTCTTTTCCAACACAGCATGCTTTGACATGGCATGAGAAGCTACGAGGATATGACAGTGTACACTTCGACGCAACATGCCAAGTTACAGTGCTTGTTGGTCTTTCCTGTCGCATCGCATGGGTGTATTCTGCTTCTCGTTTTTCCCTCAGGACCCATAAATAAATCGGAGAATACTCCATATAGACTGTCAAGCGAAAGCTTCCGCACGCTAAAACCCAAACGCAGCACACCGCCTCTCTGGGACCGTGGCGTTGCCACCCACCTCCATGCACCTCGTTGCTCTAAACCCTAGCAGGGATATTGGGGATATGTTGAGGTTATATTGGGACAATGGAAAGTAAAATGGAAACCGCTATTTGGGTTTAGGCTTTAGGGCCAGGGCCTATGTAAGCATTCTACAAAGGTTACATTTGGGCAACATCGGGGTTATACTGGGCTTAGGGTCACTTACCAGGGTTGGAAAGACCTCCTTGCATTAGCAAGGCAGGATTCTCGAAAACAGTAGGCATCCTCGTGCAAACAGGCGGACCTCTGAAGAATCTGGCACCTTCATGATCGAGTCCTAGAGTCACCTTCCAACTATGCAAAGACGTCGCTTTTGCTCACCTCCCGAAACTACATGAAAAGAATGACCCAGACGCGTGAAGCAGGTTTGAGAGCGGAGACTTCTTCTGGGTTGCTGCTAAGGAACTTAAATTGAGTTACCATAATATGGGTATGTTGTAAGTCATAGGGTTTCCTGGTTACAGTAGCTCTGAACCCTTAACCTAACGACTTAAAACTTAAGTTGATTTCCTTAGCAGCAACCCAGTCTAGGGCCCCTGGCATACAGCATGCGAGGCGTGCTGCAGTCAGCTGCCTTGCAGAATTGCGGATTTAGGGGTTTAGGCGTGGTTCCCCCACCCTGTAGCAGTCGGTCATATTAATTAAGGACTACTTAAATCTATATCATAAATATTATCCAGCTGTTACAGAGTGGATGCAGTAATTACCCAAGGTTAGGTGGTTCCCCCTGCCCACCACTGGTGGTATTACAGGGAGACGTTATCCCTTCTGGTCATGGCTAGTGGGTCTACTCTGTCGGTCATCTCGTTTGTGGAGCTTATCCAACCTCTTAGGGTCAGATCCAAATGAGATCATAGGGAAGACCTGCATGATTTGCTGGGGCTTCGTAGTGCTTAGTAGGGAACAAGGGAGTATATTATATGGGGATTATACATGGACTGTATTCCCTACTAAGCACCCGTAAGAGGATAATATTCTTTCGCATGCTTAGAACACAATTGAAAGTAGCCGTTTAGAGCAACTTCTGATGGATTCTCATGTGACTTCTACAAATTGGCGTAGACGCATCCTTCGAGGCAGGGCCTTCCGTGCTGAGGGCACAGAAGCCTTGAGGCGCACAGCAGTTAGTTGGGTTTAGGTCTTAGGGTTTAGGGTTCAATGTAGATGCTACAACAAAGGTAATTCGACCGCAGCTTCGTTACAGAGTCGAGCCTGTACGCATTTGGAGTTGAAAGGTATGACTGCAGGATTTGGGTGGCTGTTGCCCTCCGTATCAAGCAAGGAACCCCATGACAAGCCTATTTTCAAGCTACACAAATTCCATGAATGTAATATGCCCACATCGACTCGAGCTATACCAACACAGAGAAGATCAGCCTGGCAACTCACTCCAACAAATTTCTTCATGCTGCCAGCAAAAAAGCATGCAACCTGAAAGGGCCCCTACCAAGACCATAAGCGGCAAGAAACCCTAAACTCTGAAGCAGAACAGCAGTAATAGTACTCATAATAGTATAGCCGTGCAATAATACTAGATAGGATAGAATATAGTCTTAGCCCACATTACTCCAGGAAGAAAAAAGGATCCTTTTTACATAAATATCGGGAATCCCAGTTCCCCAACAAGTATAAAGGTCGCGTCCTTGGATCCATAGTAAAACAACCCCGCCGCATGGCTTGGTGGTGACTTTACAAGTGAGACAGCGAGCTACCGGAGTCTACGGAAATTAGGTGGGAAGTCCTCTGGAAATTGAACCGGGTTGGCAGGACTAGGCAAAGTGACGAAACAATCCAAAAAGTATAAAGATCCCTAACATTGATTCAGTAATATCCTATCCTGCACAATCTACTCTGGACCGGCCTCAGTCCACCAAAAGGCGTCGAGGCCTCTCTCACCCTTGCGCTCCTGCAGTCTTTTGTTTTCGAAGCCTAAGCCCTAAGATCTCAACAGTCATGCAATGAGCGGGCACAAGGGTACTGCATGAAAACTTACCAGCATTCTTTACATGAAATGGTTTGTGTGGAAGGGCATCTCATCTACACTTCAATCTCCTGCCCGGAGGGGATTGTATAGACATTCCGGGTTCGCTGCTGGCCCTATCAGGTTTCTCTGCGACAACAATCCATTCGCTGCGGACGGAACGGGAGTAGAATTTAGGGGAATACAAAGAACCAAGGAATGACGTTGGCTGAGATATAGTCCCCCTTAAGTAGATAGAATATGGCTTTGGGCAAATCAAAAAGATCCCCATATGCCCCATACTCTATCTACTTAAGGGGGACTATACACAAGAGATCATTTGGGAGAGCGATCTCTGAGGGGGTCTGAGCATTTCAAAATCGGGATTGTGTGTTGCTCAAGATTGTCGGGCCCTTATCTGAAGGTACTGCATGGAGAGTTAACTACTTTGCCCTGCACGAAGAGGACAGCCCGTAGACTCATCCGACTCAGGATTTATGCCTTCCGACTGTTGGTTTCAGCAGAAATTCTGCCGGTGCCTCAGCAGAAAATAACCAAGCTCGCAAAAAGCAGCTGCTCCTTGCTTTGATTTAGGGTTAGAGTGTAGAGTTTGGATTTAGGGCTCAGGGCTTAGGTGTTACCGGTGTGTACTTAATCAGGACATCCGGCACATTTGACCCATCTAGCTTCATTCACAGTTCCGCGCAGACACAATCTCTACTATGAGGAGCCTTCTAGACCAGTCATAATTCCTGCAATGCCACTTGTCTCGGGTTGGTCAGGGCCCATATTTTTGGAGATAAGTTCTCACACGGAGAGCCGAATGCAAGCCACCTGCCATCAGGCTGTATTGTAGAGCAGGCTCGAAACCCTTAACCCTTGAAGCTATGTTGTTGATGTGACCCTTGGACTAAAGTTCTGATACATGGTATATTCCTTGTAGGTCCCTTCCAACCTAAATTGGGTCCGTAGCTCATGTTGTTGCACCCTCTTCTGACCTGGGCCCCTGGCATCTATGCACTGGTCGGCCGTGCCGCTGTTCCCCTCAGAGCGGTGGAATGCTAAACTTGCAGCACACTCAGGAGGGGACTGGGTGTGGCGTGTAGACTTCTGCTAAGTTTTGGTGTAGGCCTTCCACAGGGAAAAATGAACCTCAGTAGCTAATGAATGTCGAAAGGGTGCAGAATCTATTGATTAGCTCGTATACATGCTGGCAGACTCTTGCACAGCAGCCTTTTGAGCCCTGAAGACGAGCTCTGACCACGTTGTGCTTGGCTTTGGCTAGTGGGAAAGGTCGAGTAGAAAGCTTACATTCAGGTTTGCTAGGACCATGGGCCTCTGCATATGCGGAGTATTCTTACTACAAGAATGAAGAATCAATAAGGAAACCAACCGCAAAATAACATGGAAGCTAGAGGCTTCATAATGAAGGGGGGCCGATTCTTGAGAACGACCATCATGGGGCCGGTGCCTGCTACCTTCACTTACTGGCTGTCAGTAGGGAATAGAAAATATCACATGAAAGACAAAATGCAGGGACATACAGGGTTTGGACTTTGGGGTTACCTTGGTTCTTGGTTGTTGCTAATGGGGACTGAAGGCTGAAGGCATGGAAAAGACACTGGAAGCTACATTTCCAAAATATTGTGCACCAAGACCCCTACCTAGCAAAGCCCCAAAACCCGAAATCATAATTGTCTGAACCCTAAACCCTTAACCCTTTAACCTGGCAATGTCAAAGAGCTCGGGTCACTGCGCAAGTCCATGCTGCTCCACTGCGCTGGACATCTTTCTGCCTTGCGAGGCGCACAAATTATCGTTTCCGTAAATAGGGGGACCACAACATAGACACCCCAAATAAACTATAGTCCTTAGTAGAGGGACCCCAAAAATCGTATCTTTAGTCCTGGGAAACCCCCATGTCCCACACACTGGACTATTCGGGGCATGTAGTAGCCTCATTGCTTGTTCTTTTTCGATTCTTGCCTAGTTTCGGTCGAGCGCCGGGGGCTGGGGTTTCTGGCTTCTTCCGTGGACAGGTTTACATTTTACACTAAGTTCACTCTTGCATACTCCACGAAACCGTATAATACGGAGTTTAAGACGGCAACTTACGGGAACTCATGCAGTTTGTATCTCCCTCAGGAATAGGAAGGTTGTGGGTGCTGTTTGGTAGCATAAATGCAGCAATGAAAGGGTTGCCCCACCCCGACATTTGAGGTTTCCTGATATAAGGATGCCGCCCCCAAACATGAAGACACCGTTTTCAATACTCCAACCTGTTCGTGTTTGGAAATGCAAAAGTTTGAGAACCCATTGCAGAACACTGCCTTCGCGGAAGTCCCTCATCTTTCTGCTACTGCTTGAGATTCATACAGCAGATCTGCCTTAAGGTATGGAGACGCCTTATGCAAGAGATCAAGCAAAGATCGAAAACACTCCAACCAGTGTTACCCCGCGAGAGATGACCTTGTTACACAGTGACAGTGTTTGGTGGGCAGGCAAAGGCTCGAGAAACAGGGCTCAAGGTCGCAAGAGCAGGAGGATGAATGATGCGAGACTGATTCCTGGGATGATTTTTCTGCATCCTCTATACCTTGCCGCTCAACTCACGCGAACTCGCGAGATCCCCAAATCCTGCTTGCAGGTCGACCTACATAAGAGCCGGAAAAAAATATAACCCAAATGCCGCTTGAAAAAGGAAAGTTAGGGAACAAACCCTTGATGCCCTTGAACTATGAACACAGGTAGTGCCCGCCTGACAGTCTGTGCCATCCGAGCGTCCTGTGCCAGGCACCACGCACAGTCATTCTTCCTACAAGGTAAGAGAGTCAAATGGAACGGACCGCCATTTAAGTTTTGTGAGTTTTGGCCTTCAACATAAGGCGAAGAGCACCCAATTTCCCATAGTAATCTCTCATAAGCCTCGTTTGGAACCCTGCTCTCGGCCCATGAATTTTCATAAGAGCATCACAAAGAATAATAGCATTCGGCAGTCCGGTTGCCTGACTTGTGGACTTGTGGATTTGCGGGACTTACTGAGTACGTGCTTCATGTGGAGAATTAGGGCTATTATATATGGTTCTGAGTATGCTTTCTAGCCCCCGTTAGGGTCAGTCTGTGAAGATTCTTTTGGGGAAAGTTCTACGTCACCGGACGCAAATCCCCATGGAGACGCTGTGCTTTGAAGAGCCGGACAGAAGCTGTAAGAATGCCGCTTATGTGGCAGATCCAACGTTTGCAGTACGTTTTCTGTGCATTTTGGCCACCGTGCATCAGCAAATCCCCTAGGAATCCCTGTGTTTTGATGAGCCGGAAAGAGAGCGCAGACATGTCGCTCTCTAGGGGATCTGCATCAGGAGGCCGAGGGAATTTCCGTCCGTAGTAGGGGATTTCAAAACAGAAGCAAAATTTTGATTTCACCTATAGTATTTTGTTACTGGAGTCATCCATCAAGTTGCCTTCCAGTGCTTGATTGTACTACCACGAAACAGAAACCCATCAAGTCGCCAAGAATCGTCGTTCCAGTACTTAAGTTGTACTACCAAGGAATGAAAATCCATCAAGTCGCCGGGAACGGCCGTTCCAGTAATGAAGTTGCACCATCAGGTCGCGGGGAACGGCTATTCCAGTACTTAAGTTGTGTACTACCAAAGAACGAAAACCATCAATTCGCCAAGAACGGCCGTTCCGGTACTTCAGTTGTACTACCAGAGAAGGAAAATCCATCAAGCCGTCTTCCAGTACTTAAGTTGTACTGACACGGAACGGAAATCCATCAAGTCGCCGGGACGGCCGTTCCAGTTCTTAAGTTGTACTACCAGAGAACGAAAATCCAGCAAGTCGCCGGGAACGGCGGTTCCAGTACTTCAGTTTTATTCCTAGAGAATGAAAATCCATCAAGTCGCCGGGAACGGCCGTTCCAGTTCTTAAGTTGTGTACTACCAAAGAACGAAAAGCCATCAAGTCGCCAAGAACGGTCGTTCTAGTAGTTCAGTTGTACTACCAGAGAACGAGAATCCATCAAGTCGCCGGGAACGGCTGTTCCAATACTTAAGTTGTACTACCGCGGAACGGAAATCCATCAAGTCGCCAAGGACGGCCGTTGCAGTACTTAAGTTGTACTACCAGGGAGACCCCACAAAAAAGCAAAGCCTTGAGAACGGATGCGGAACACTTCAGGATCTGCAGGCGAAACAGGAAATTTGTTGCGACTTCAGGGTCTGCCTGTAACTACTGCTTGCCGAAGGTTGTGAGGACTCCACCATTTCTGACGCTAGCAGGGACTGGAAATTTCATGTGATGTTTCACACTCCGGAAGCCCTTAATCCGCGCAGCTTGGAGTAGATATGAGCGACAGCAAGCCTCAGACATCCAGAGTCAGTCCTAAATCTTGAGCCCCAAACCTGCCATACTGTAGACCAGCCCAACCTGAGAAACGCGAAGCCACAGGGACTTCCCACCTATGGGATTTTGTGGGGGCTTCAGTCGAGGAAATTGATGAATGTCATATGGCAAGTGAAAGATCGGGTGGAGTGCACGCAGAACAGCAGAGACAACAAACGACAGACACTAAACCTCCCATCAACACAGAAACACGCCACTCAGAGGCGGCGAACTCGCCACTCATAGGCGGCGAACAAACGAACAACAACAGACATGTACACACACTTCTGTGCTATTATCCATGCTAGTCACTACTACTGGGTGTGGGGGTTCACCTCAGGTATAGAGTAGGTCATCCAAGGTTTTTGTCCATTAGCACCATGATCCCCGCCTTGCAGCACATTGGATCTGCAAGGAGTTGACGATAGCAGGAGGCTGTTGCTTCCTCAAATTGCAGAACTCATGGCAAGTGCCAGCAAAAAGGCAGCTTCTCGAGAATAGGGACCCACCAGTATATCCAATAGTCCCACAGGTAATAAGAATAAAGGAAAGAAGAACTCTGAATGTAGGTCTTTAAAGCGTGCGGATTTGGCTTTGCGCACGTACGGCATTTTGCAAGTGCGCGGTAGGCTTCCTCAGAAGGTAAGTGCTGTAAAGGAGTAGCCTAAGGCATCCGTCCGCGTACGGCGTACGGTTCGAGGCATTCTGGGCTGTTGTAGTGTAGGGAGGGAGTTGCTGGGTGACCAACTTCCTGGAAGCACCATTGCTGTACCCGTTTAATACTCCTCCTCTGCAAAGATACCCAAATCTTCCTTTGATCTGCTTCTTGTGTTCGGGCGGGGATCCAGACAGTCGAGCCATAGTCTAAACTACTAGTATCACCCTGAATCACCCCTATAGTAGTCCCCTATATAATCCCTTATACAACCCTAATTAAGGAGTTTAGATTATGGCCGAGTCGAACGCAGTATGATTTTGCGGTTGGGGGTCGCCCTGCAGAGATTTACAGATTCTACGCTACTCCACGCTGCTCTCTGACTTGCCAACAGAGAACACCCAGGACCCCTGCAACCCCTGCCTTACGCGAGGTATATTACGAAACATGAGGACGTTCTCTGGTTATATGTAAAGTTTTTTCCCTACCAAGGTTCCACCGCAAGTGGAGAACTTCATGCAGGCATTGGGCGGATTGTACGACAGAAGTGAGCAAATCCTGACGGAAGGTGGAACCCTCAAGTTTTTGGGCTAGGCAGATTCAACTGCAGTTTTACCCTGGTATAAACAGAAAGACCTTAAATAGGACGGGAACTACTTCTCATTCTCGCAGATTTCTACCTGAGCTGAAGGGTCAGTGCCTCAGGCCCAAGCTGTCATGTAGGCTTCCAACCCACTGCTGGGTAGGAGCGTGGCCTTGCCATGGGTGCAGACGCGTTGATGGTATAGGGTTTAGGGGTTTAGGGGTTTAGGGTTTAGGCTCAAGATCAGACCTCTTCACCGCACCCATGTCAATCATGGCCTTATTTCTCACTACAGGAGGCGTGCTTCGTCTAATTTGCAGAATTTGTGCAATGTCCCTAAATCCCAAACCCGAATACTAATTTCCATTTCATGGCCCATTCGGTTTTGCATTTGATGCCCCATTACTGAGGCAGTATCCTCATGCATCCCTATATAACTCCTACATGCTCCTATGAACTCAAATAAAAGATACGTAGTACAACTCCGCCCTCTCTGTGGCATGAAGCCTCCCCAGCGGCTCTGCATGCCAAAGCAGCCAGAAGAACCTGCGCCGCAGCGAAGGGCGCAAGGGTGCAAACCCTAAACCCTAAACCTTCAACCACCAGGTTCTGTAACGGCTCAGGAATTTGTGCCTTTGGGGGCTGCGGATGACAATTTAGGGTTAAGTTTAGGGTTTTTTCTCGCAAAGGTTTGAAGATTCAGGGTTTAGGGCTTTGCATTTAGGGTTTGCGGCTCTGGGTTAAGGGTTTAGGAATATTGCATCGTGTCCTGGAATTAAGTGCGTAGGGATGAAAGCCTAGGAATCTGGATTGTAGGCTTCATGCTCTAGGGTTGAGGGGATGGCTGCACGAGCCTCAAAAAACATCAAAATCGCCCCGAATCCTTGCCTGTGGCATGCGAACAACGTCATGCTGGTTTTCCTGTATTGGACTGAAGAAAACATTGAATACATCCGATTCAAGACCTCGAAACTTTTTGGCTGGTCTTTTACCATGTCCTCAATGGGTCGGTCCCAGGGACTCTCCAATCCTTCCTATGCTTCCACAATACGACCTACCTTCATGGGCCAGCGCAGTTAAGGATGTGTTAGCGCTAGGAACCCTGAGCAGAACAGCCTGATGCCGTCCCGATCTTCGAGGCTGCATGATGCTCCTGCGTCTTAGGAGCGCAGTACGTAGAAGCCAAGGGAGTAGGAAATGGACAAAAACATGGAAGCTACTGCTCAGGGCTTGGGGTCTATGATATTACTCGCCCAAGAGTGAAGAATCAAATGGAAATGCGCGCGGAGATCGAAATGGGAACCGGATGTATATTGAATCTTCTACTAGCCGGGGATGATGAGCAGAGCATTGAGATACTATACGGCTCCCTCTTAAGGATTACCCGACATTACCCAGGACATGCTAGGAGCCCTTCCATGCTCTTCTTTTAGATGATCCTAGTGTTTCAGGGTGCCTACGGACCTACGGACCCCTTTTGAATACTCATGTGAATGCAGTCTTCCCAAAATCGAGCTTGGGGCTTTCCATACCATTACGGTGCACGTCAGGGCATCAGGCTACCATGTTGAGGATTCAGCAAAGAACACCCGAATGGCGAGATTGGTACATCTGCCCTTACAATGCCTTACCTAAGGTCCCATCATCGCTGGCTCATTTGATGTGAGGGTGTGCTGCATGAGGCAGGCTGTATGAAGCTTATGGGGAGCGAGATTGCAGTTCCAAGAAAAGATGCTGGGACCAGAAGCCTGCTAGGAATCCACCAGCAACATGGGTGCGAGATACGGAGCAATCCCACGTGGCGCACCAGTAGCCCCAGACCCCACATGGTGACGGCGCATGTGCCTGGAGCATCTTCAGAAGAACCCTAACCCCCTGTTGCTCCCCGTATATGCCTTCTCGAATTTTCGTATGAGAAAACTCCAACATCTAACAAGGACACATTAACAGCTGATCTGAGAAGGCGCCTGGCGAGTTCAGCACATGGCCGCAACGTGGGGCTAACCCTATGGCATAAAGTTGGTTCCGAGCAGATGGTGTTTAGGTGGGGTTCAGGATCTGAGATGGCTTCAGCAGGTTTGAGCGCAGATTTGAGTTTTCGTTTTTGTTCTTGAATTTCCGGGTCGCTGGGAAATTCATGCACTGGCTGGTCAGCGCTCCCAACACGTGCGAAGGAAGGCCTCCAGTCATACGCGTACGGAAACATCTATCTGAAACGACGAACCATGGGCTACCTGAAACCCTAAAGGACTGTGGGCCAAGCTGGCAAACAGGCAGTTGCGGCTATCATCAACATGCTGGTGCTTCGAGATCCCACACCATGCTTTAAATAGGGATGATGGAAAATAAAATGGAAACTACTAGAATGGGTTATATAGGGGCTATATGGGTGGTTGTCAAAATATGGTCCCCTTTTGGATCCCAACTATAATACGGCACCTACTATTTAGGATACCTAAAAAAGGACCATAATTTTGACAACCACCCATATAGGGAATAATGGAAAATCAAATGGAAACTACTATAGTGTAGGGTCATAACTCCAGTTGCTCAAGCTTCACTTAATACGGTACCCTACTACAGTAAGCCCCCCCCGCCCCATCTATACCCAATTTTCTTGTAATAGTTTCCATTTTCTCTTCCATTTTCCCTACAAATCCTGATGCATATTTATATCGGAGGTTTCCAAAAATTAGGGGTACCATTCTTGGGGTCCCAATAATGAACGGACTATAGTATTTTGAGGTGTATATTGGGGTCCCCTTATTCTGGGAAACTACCATATATGCATATCCCTCCTCTGCCGTTTAGTAGGGCGCGGTACTCAAAGAGGATGGGATTCCCTTTCTGGATCTCAGGAGACTCATTAAGTACACCTGCCACAAGCACTGAGGACCCCTTTCAAGTTGCAACTTTGGCCCTTCCAGGGTTCAGAGTTTGGGGTTTGGGGCTTGGGGTTCAGGTTTTTAATATTGGGGTTCAAGGATCATGGTTGCTCAAGGGTATGGTTTAGGAACTCTGCCAAAGTTCTAGAGCCGCAAGCAGGTTTCTTGTTGCACTGGCATAAGCTATACACTTAAAATGGTTCTCAGAGCGACCTGATAACCATTCAACCAGGAGTCTGCTGGAAAACTGAATGCTGCTGTTTCGCAACCGTGTACATTAATCCTACTCTACTTTCTGACGTACTGTCCCGGTCTGCACTGCATGGCATCATGAAGACCCAGCCGTCTAAAGTCGGTCGACGCACTTGAGGTCCTCCATGCACTTGACCAACCGGTCGGCCATGGACTCCTCGCCGGCCCGGAGGGACATGCGAGGGTCGTAGTACTTCTTGTTGGGCTTCTCCGGTCCTTCGGGATTGCCGATCTGGGCCTGGAGGTAGTCCTTGTTCTTCTTCTGGTAGTCGTTCATGCCGTCCCAGAAGGCCCACTGGGTGTCCGTGTCGATGTTCATCTTGATGACGCCAGCCTCAATGGCGTATCGGATGTCCTCGAGGGAGGAGCCAGAGCCTCCGTGGAAGACGAAAGACACCGGCTTGTCGCTGTCGCAGCCAAGCTTCTCCTTGATGAACTTCTGGGTGTTGTGCAGGATCACTGGCTTCAGGCTCACGTTGCCGGGCGCATACACGCCATGGACGTTGCCGAAGGCCGCTGCCACGGTGAACTTGCCGTTGGGGACTGACGACAGGGTCTCGTAGACCTGCCAGACCTCCTCGGGCTGAGTGTACAACCTGGAGGAGTCCACATCTGTGTTGTCCACGCCGTCCTCCTCACCACCGGTGACGCCCAGTTCCATCTCCAACAGCAGGTCCACCTTGCTCATGCGTTCCAGATACCTGGTTTGTTTGCAAAGTGAACCCTCACTGAAATTTGTATGTGGTGAGGCCTAACTGGCTTTAACTTAGAAAGAACCTCAAACTTCTTCCGAAAACAAGCCATGTGCTTCTTGCAGATGGCGATGTTCTCCTCCAAAGGCTCCTCGGAAAGGTCAAGCATGTGGGACGAGAACAACGGTTCGCCATTTTTCTCAAAGTACCTTGGACGCTTGTGGGTAGAACAGCTTTCAGTTTCCGGTTAAAACTACCAGACATCCACAATGAAGAGTTCTGCAGTAGCTAAGTTACTCCTCGTTGGCCTCCATGAGGCCATCGAACCAAGGCAACCAGGCTTTCTGGCAGTGGTCGGTGTGGAGGATCACCGGCACCCCGTAGAGCTTGGCCACCTGGCGCACGTGGAGGGCGCCAGCCACGGTGCCCGCGATGCAGGCTGCATCATCGGTGTTGTCGGCGGCCTTGCCAGCAATGAACTGGCCGCCTCCGCGAGAGAAGGTGACCATGATGGGTCCGCCAGCCTTCTTGGCGGCTTCCATGCACGCATTGATGGAGCCGGTTGCAACCACGTTCACTCCTGGGATGGCGAACTCGTTCTCCTTGGCGTAGTTCAGCAAGTCCACCAGCGCCTGGCCGGTGACGACCCCAGGCTTCACGGATGCTGGCATCTTGGTGAAAGTCTTCTCAGCCACAGCAGTGGCCTGGCGCACCACCTGGCATCGGCGCTCAGTGCGCTTGCCGGCCTGCGCAGCTGCTGCGACCCCAGCAATGCCAGCCACACCCAGAGCCAGGGCGGTCGTGGAGGAAGTGGAGGAGGTGGCGCTGGTGGTGGCCTGCTGCCTCAACTGACGCACCTGACGCTGCTCCTGGACCTGAGGGGCGGCTGGGGCCACAAAGGCCTGGGCGGCCGCGTACGCGCCAACACCGGCGAGGGCCACTGCGCAACCCTTGGAAGGCATGGCTGGAAAGGTCTATGAAGCTGTGAGGCTATACGTCTGGGCCTGAAAGCTGTTCAACAGGCGCTTCTCAAAAACGGCTTGCCCCTGATGCACCCCCATCCATGTTTCACTAACCGGGTCTTACCGTGCGCCTTTTGAGCTGCAAGCAGGTTTCTTGTTGGGCTTGCATAAGCTATACACTTGAAATGGTTCTCAGAGCGGCCTGATAGCCATTCAACCAGGAGTCTGCTGAGTTATAATCCAAAGCTCCTAGTACTCCCCTGAATATCCCCTATAGTACTCCCCTAAAAAATCCCCAGAAAACCCTCTTTAAGGAGTTTAGATTCTAGCTCATATCAACCCTTTCCGCTTTTGGTGCAAAGCACGGTGCATCTTTGAAGCCAGGCGATCGGTCGGATGTGAGTCTGGGTGGTCGGGCCCCCGCATCATCCATCACAGGGTCCTAATCCCCCAAAATGAGCAAGAAACATGCACTCATCACTTCAAATGAGCATTGCAGTGACTAAGCATTCTCTCATTTTGGGGGTTCTTTTCTGGAGAAGACCTCTTCTTAAGACCCTATGAGGCAAAGTGATTCTCCCAGGGATCCGGAGCAGGATGCAGTTGACGACCCTGAAGCCAGGCTAGGACCAAAGAGACATACCGATATCAGATGGTTTAGGGTTTAGGGGTATTTCAGGGGTTGGTGATTGCAATAATAAGGACTAGAGTCTTTTGGGGGCTATATCAGGATCCCTTTATTTCGACAAACTGTCATACGGGGATTTCATGGAGGCTTCCCAAGAGAGGAAGCCCTTCAAACCACATTTGTTTTGGGCGATTCATGAAGGCGTCTCAAAATCTCGGGCGCTTGAAGATTTTAGGGACATAAAGCGGTTCTGGGGGTCTGTATGAAGGATTCTTCAGGGATGCTGTGGAGAAGCCTACCATGTAGGGACTATAGGGGTATTCCCTAGGTTTCCCTTCATAACGTTTCTTGAAGCGGGTTGGCCTTGCTCAAGGGGTAAATCAGAAGTTGTTTTAGGGATGACTTGGGGACTATCTTGACAAAGCCCATGCACGTGCCTGCCTTGTTCTGTATTGAGGACGCATAGGATGGCATAAGGCTGTGCGGCCGCAGGGTGTAGGAGTTTGGGCAAGTGCTGCTTCAAACGAGAAGACAAGTGCGTGGTGATGCGAACTTGCAGTGTCCATAATATGTTCAGGGAACCCTGCAGCACGGGTGTGAAGTGACGTCTTAAGTCCAACCTTTTCTGCCATCAGAAACCTAATGGAGGAACGCATATAACAAGCCCGAGCTTTCAAAGCCCACATGTTGGATTCCCAGACCAGGGCGTCCATAAGGTCTAGCAGCAAATGTGCCCAACTGTAGAGGTTTGCGAACATAGGGGCAAAACATGAGAGCACCCAGAATTTAGTTTTTGGATTGTCATCACTCACAGCTGTCTTGTGGGCAGTGGAGGCCGCCCCCACGCTGTCGAGAAGCGAATATGTTAAATGAAGCCTGGGCAGGGAAGATACAAAATTATTGCACCACATCTACATGAGCTGAAGCCAAAGAGGCCTGTTTAGGGTTTAGGGTTTGGGGGTTTAGGGTTTAGGGCTTTGAAACCTAAATGGTCTGACTTAGGCTCAGGGAGTTTTCTGTCTTCTTGGCGCTGCTCCAGGAGGTCCCAAGGACCGCCATTTGTCAAATCTCGGGCAGCTCAAGCTGTTACAACTCAGGGGTCAGAAAGGGCATATACATTTTAGGGGTGAGGGTTTAGGGTAGAAGGCGATATGATATAAAGGGATTGAATTCCTGTATTCCCTGCTAACCAAACCTAATGAAACCGTAAGTTTAGGGCAACATCAGAGTATCCCAAGATGCTCTGCCAGTGATCCAGCTTTCCGAGCTGCACCTAAACTACGCCACTCGCTCCACTGCACACGGCCGTCCACTTGCGTGGTGTTTTGTTTGGGGTTTAGGGGTTTAGGGTTTAGGGTTTAAGGTTGAGGGTTTTCCTTTGGTGGTCGAACCAAATGTGATTGTGTTCCTTTGGGCAATATGAATACTGCCTGTGCTGTAGTGGGGATTGCGACATGATCATCTGAGCTACTACTCGATTTGCTGCTTGCAGCTATATGAGCCATAGCCTAAACTCCTGGTGTCCCCCTTACCCTATTTAACTCCCTCTAAGGAGTTTAGACTATGGTACATATAAGAGGATGCTTGGCATGGTCTCCCTGCGGCAGACGATTGTCAATAGATGGGTTGTTCTCAAAATCATGGGTCCCTTTTGCTTATAGATTATACTACGGCTCCTAATATGTAGGGGTACCAAAATGGGATCCTAATTTTGGGAACTCCCCCAAACCATAAATCCTAAACCCACATTGGGATCTACCCAGATGTTGTCAGTATGTCCGATATCCGAGACCAGGATGTTGACAGCATCGGGTTTCCGATGCCGGATGATCGGTCCCAGATGTTCCTAGATGTTTTTTTGTTCCCAGGGTTTAGGGTTTAGGGGTTTAGGATTTGGGTTTCAGGGTTTAAGGTTTAAGGTTTTAGCGTTTTAGGGGTTTATGGTTTAGTTGTTAATTCGGGATGATGATGTCGTCAGATTCGCTCCGATGCGGAGGAAGAGAGACAGAGCCGATCTTACGGCGTTACTTGTCGGTGTCATGATATTCCTTGTGCAAACATCGTGCTCCCATAGAAGGCGCGAAAGGAGCGAAATCGTGAAGCACAAGCTGGCAACCAGAAAGAGACTGGAGAAGGAAGGGAGGAGAAGCAAGTGCGTCTACCTTAGCTAGTATTGTTGGTTGCAATCCACGTTCTTCCCAAATGCGGCATGGTCCCATGGTCCCAGCTCAAACCACTTGCGTTGCCTCTGCAAAGGGAAGATTCTGTTCGGTGCTTCCGAGCCTTTTTCAGACCAAGCGTGAACGGCCGCAACTACGACATCAAAACTGTGTTTTCCGTTTGAAAAAATGCAACGGTGCAACCTGAGTTGAGGCCACGCTAGCACGAGCCAGAGGGAAACCGTTGGCTAGAGCTTACATAAATGATAAGAATATGGCTTTGGGTATATTCTAATAAGATCCCCATATATCCCATTTCTATCTACTTAGAGGGGACGATCGTGGCCCTATGCAAGGGAACCGGGGGGGGGGAAGCAGGACGCTAGGAAAAACAAATTAAGGACCCTTGATTGGGGTTCCATGCTGAATCGCCGGCTATATAAACTACTTTGTTGAGAAGACGCTGCGCTTGAGGGTTCAAAGTAATGAAGGGGCTTCGAAAACTACAACAAGGCTTTGGGCATCTTATCTTATAATTACAATCCTATGAGGAGCATAAGCATAAGGGGATGCGGGACACCCAACCTCAGCGCAAATGCTGCCAAATCATTAGCATAGACTGCTCGTCACAAGATGCCACCCCAAAGCCCTAACATAATGGTCTAAATGTCTCGCTGTCGCCTTTTTTGGAAGGCTGCGAGACTAATCACACGATAACTCCTCAAATACTTCAATGTCATTCAGCCTTAGCCCTAAACCCTACACCGGAGCAGCACTCATCTGGAATGTGGATTATTTGGCGACTGCAATGCTAGATTGAATCCTTTCACATTCCTCGGCTGTCGTACCCCAAGCCTCCACCTAGAATGCCCTTACTGGTTCAAGCTCTATGGAACTCCGACATTTCTGACTGTATTGATTCCGGAGCCACTTCCTGCATCTAAACTTGGAATTGCCGTGAAGCTAGATCATGACCATCTGACTATGCTCAAATGGAGTGCCAAGCCCCATTTCAGATCCAACTATGTGTATCGGGATGACTACCCTCCTCCCGAAAAATCCGCAGTCTCCAAATACTTGTGATTACTTTGCCCATCGTGTATCTGCTGAACCCCAAAAACCCTAATAACCCATGCCCCAGGTTGCGCATGGGGATTGTACAAAACGTTGCAGCAATGCCTTCTCTGGCGAATGCGGGCACGTAGACTGAGAAATTCCTTAAGATTTTTCATGGGGCTCTGGGAAGCCCTTACCAGGCTCCTTTAAACGGAAACGTTATGTGGTGATGGTGCTGAGATTGCACGTGATTGTTTTACGCCTCTGAAATGGTAGTTTCCATAAATAGCGGGAGCCCAGTATAGACCCAAAATGCTATAGTTCTTATTATGGGGACCCCCAAAAAAGGTAGCGCTAATTTTGGGAAACACCAAAATCCTACACTATCCTGCGGGATTAGACTGGAATTTCCGCCCTTCTAGCACAAAAATCTGAATGCCGTCTTGATCACTCACTCCACTTGTGGTGAGGGTTCAGGGTTTAGGGGTTTAGGGTAGGGTTCTGGGTTCCGCAAACAACCATGAAAAACTAGAAGGACTCGTATGATCCACTGTCCTGTCGACATGGCGCAGACGAGGCGCCATGCCAATTGTACAGAGGGTACTTTGCGGTTTCAGGGATGCTTCGCAGGAATACTTAAAACAATCCCTAGAAGCCATGTAATAATCCCAGTTGTGCCCGTCATCAATCTGCTTACTAAGTACCATGACCCTCCAAGTAGTATGAAGGCACATCCTTAGAAGCCATTTCCTGGAATTGCTGAAGCTAGAATCCAACTATACGGCATACCCAAGCTATGTGAGTATGGGGCAAAACATTTCGTCCTGATACTGGCTTCCATTTTCATGAAGCCAATGTACCACATTGCTAGATCAGGTCCTCTTCCTTTGTCTTCTTCCCACAAATGAGTAGTGATTTTTTGGTGGTTGAACCTGGTAAGATCATATTCCTTATATAAAATACTATACCCCAAAAAAAGGATAGAATCTTACTCTATATTGGGTACCATATTATCCCCCCCAAAAAAACCACTCAAATGTAGCCTGGTTCATGGACTGCTGATGCCTATACCACGAATTGGTCAGCAGGGACCACAATTTCATGCCTGAGTCCTACAGCCCCCCAGCCGCCCATCTTACTTTGCATGGGGTCCCGTTCTCCCTAATAGGGATTATGATGGGCATGCTAAAGTCAGGCACTTAAAAGGAGGGGGTTATAAATCAGGCGTCTACATTGGACCCTGAACCCAAAGCGCAAAGCATCAAACCCTCAACTGTGTGAGAGAAGGTGTTACCCTAAACCCTACACCACAGCGGTCTCTGGTTTCGGATTTAAGGTTTTAAGCCCTAAACCCTAAAAAAATTTCGGGCCCACCATGCACTAAAATCGGTGGCCCCGAGGAGGCATTGCGGCGCACTTGTGGCCTGTGCTCTCAACCTGAGTGACAAGTGGTAGGGGTTTAGGGTTTAGGGTTTAGGGTTGGAGGGGCTACAAGTGAGTAGTGATTGTATTGGTGGTTGAACCTAGTAAGATAATCTTCCTTATGCAAACTACTATACCCCAAAAGGAGGATATGATCTTACTCTATAATGGGTATCATAGTATCCCCCCCAAAAATACTACTCAAGTGGTCGAGGGGCTTAGAGAGCTTTAAAGGGCCCACTAGATGTAGTCAAGATTCAACCATCATAAGCCCTTGATAAGATTTGAATAAAGCTCTCGCATCTGTGGTGATTACCAAAATACTCTCGCACGTTCCATGTCCAGTTGCACGAAATGCATCCCCGTGATCATTCATGCCCCACGTGTATGCAAATATAGGTGACGGTCTTCAGTCGCAAACCATGTAGCTGCTCCAGGTAGGAAGCTCACAAGATAGGTTCCAAACGATGGATCACCTTGCACCCTGAGCGCTCGTGCGAAAACCCCTGCTGCAGATGCAGGAACTCTCGCATCACCTGATACACCTTCTTCGCTACCAGTACGACTTACATGATTACGGGGGTCGTAAGTAAGTGGTGTAAGATTCCCTCCATCCGCTGCATCAGCAAGCTTTGTAGATTTGGGCCCTGGCAACCTAATTTCGCTCCTGGAGAATGCAACCTGGGCGACACCAGAGCGAGCTTGTCCAAGCTGCTTGTTCGCATCACAAGGGGGTGGGTCAATAGAGTCCTCATCATACTTCGGTGTGCTTCGGGGATTGTAGGGCAGGAAGTTCAGCAGCAAACATGATATGAAAAAGAATGGGACGGCTAGAAGCAATCTAAGCTCAGCCCTTAGATGTCTCCGTGGAACATCCTCTTGCAATAGTTCGAGTCGCTGTAGATAAGCATGCGGACTTTCCTAATAGGCTTGCCCGCTGCAAAGGCGGTTCTTGGGTGGCCTTAGAGTTGGAACTTCTATGGATGGCCCGCATTGCATAGAAAGCTCTTAACCTTACCACTGCCTATGCTATCAGGATTTTCTCTGTGGCTTCCCAATGTCTTTGCAACGCCAAAGGAACTGCCACATTTTGTTCTTCTTGCTAATAACGGACGGATGGGATGCCTATGTAACGTCAGAACATGTTTCATGTTTTGACAGCCCTGAATCATGAAACATACCTCTTATAGTTTCAGGTACTTGTTGGGCTTGGGCGGATTCTTGAGCCATGCAAATAACGAAATTACTAGCTAAGGGCTGTTTGGATAGGTGGGCCCTGCTTTGCGGCGTGTTACAGCATAGAACTCAACATGGGAATTTTTGAGCCCTAAACCCTAAACCGTAAATAGTAGTTTCCATTTTAGTTTTCCATTACCCCACTATAACCCCAAGATTACTCCCAAAGGGGCCTAGGCATGTCAGCTCGCTAGAGGAAGATTATCGGCGTCCCTTGCAGGGGGTCTGTAAGGAATGATTGCTGGGTAACCTTTCAGACGTGCGTGGAAAACATGGTTTATGTCGGGAAAATAATAAACACAAATTCCTGAAATGTAGGGGCCTCGGGCTACTTAATTAGAAAGGGTTTTGAGGAAACTTATACTACATCCATTATCAGGGAACAGCATAGGGAGTCATTCAGGCTCCTACAGTATCAGGGCGTCATGCACCAAAAACGCAAAGTCCAACGCAAGTCCGACTTATTCAGCTAGCCATCAACTCTGTACAGAATCCTATATATATATATATTACAAGCTGATCCAGATTATGTAGAATCCGCATGTATAAGGATCCTACATAGCTCCTATAAAGCCTTTCAAAGAAATCCCGCATGGCAACTTGAAATCACTTTTCTCAATAGCAACCCAGTCCAGCCAAATTTTGAGGCTTAGCCTTGGGCAATATGGATTAGGTGGACCACGCACCCTGTAATAGTGACTATAAGGCATAGTGGTGATTGTACTAGGGGGGTCCTCTTACATGCCTTTTCTACAAGGTGGGGGGTCTTCCTTAAACTATGTTTAGTGTCCATACCCAGCTTGCGAACGGGTTTAGCATTTAGGGCTTCGAAGTTACTTGGCGTCGAAGACTCCGCTCTAAGTCCTTGGGAGTTCCTGAATCCTGATCCTGATCCCTGTCTGGCCCCACAGCGAGTACATGCTGTTACGGTTTAGGGTTTAGAGTATATTATCCCCCTTAATAATGGAGAATCAAATGGAAAAGAGAATGGAAAATGAAATGGAAACCCTATAGTCCATAATTGCAGGAATTTGGTGGCCCGAGCCCTCGAGACGGGGACCCTTTTATGGTCACATGATCGCTACATGGCTTCATCTGGGGAGCCTGGGCCACCAAAATCCTCTTCTTTGTCTTGGGCTCTGACACGTGAATGTAGCACTCTATAGCCCCTTGTAGGAAATAGTACGCTCTACCCCAGTGAATACTCTAACTACTTGGGCCTCTACGTCGCCCACATCTGGTAGGTTATCAAGTTATGGTTCCACTCTTGAGCTGCCAGTATAATGCCACCCTAATATTTAAGGGTGCCCAAGTGGGGACCATCATGTTAGACACCCCCCATATGCTGCCTGGGGACGAGCGCGAAGCGAGCTTTGCTGGAAAAAACCAAAACGTCTGTCTCCTGGACTCAAGCCGCGATTTCTGAAAGAAGCAGAAACTTAGCCCTCTTAAAGGCATCATAGGGTTTTTATAAGGATATGCAGGGCTAGGGTTTCCTGTCCAGGGCTTGAGGATCAGAATTTCATGAGCCCCACTTGCAAAGCCTCGCCACTAACCACCCAGACCCCCATGCCATGAACTAAAAGCCCTCAAATCGTACCCCGATAATACTACAATATACTATAATATACTATATCATACTATAATATACTATATTATACTGTAACACCACCAACCTGAACCCCTCACAGAAAGCCCCTTTTGAAGGCCTAAACCCCGAAGGCCCAAAACATAAAGCCTATATCCCAACGCCGCTAATTACACCCGCAAACTCCTTTCGATCAAACAGATAGCCAAGGATATCCCGTGAAAAGCTCCTTACAACCAACCCCCAGAAGGCAGCGATATCCCTAAAGTCTATAAGCCCTAAACCCTAAACCCCCTAAACCCTAAACGCTGAGCCCATTCGCGCCTCATGCCGGAAGTCCGCCACGGCGAGGGCCGAGGACGTTCTCCGGCTTGGCCTTTTCGAGGTTTGTGGTTTACTGCTGATGGGTTTAGGGTTTTGGGCTAAGGGCTTCAATTTTTTGGGGTGGGTTTAGGGTTGGGGTTTAGGACTTCAAGCAGTTGGGGTTGTAGGGGGCATGAATATGCATACCAAGTCCCCCAGTCACGTTGAGGTTTGGGGTCCAAAGACAAGGGTTGGCGGTGAGAATTAGGGCTCAGCTGGGCGGCTGTTACTTAAAGATTTACACAAGCGCGCTTTTACCCTAATCTTCGACCCTACACCCTCTGCAGCCCTAAACTTCCCGGACTCCTAAACCCCTTAGAGCCCTAAACTTCCTAGACCCCTAAGCCCTTAGAAGCCTGTACTTCCCAGACCCCTAAAATAGGCCCTAAAACCCTGTAGGGTCTAGGGTTCAGGGCTTAGGGTTCTGAAAGCCCGAAACCCCAAACGGCTTGCTGAGTCTCGGGCCGGCGGTCCGAGTCCGAGAACGTTTGTGCATCGCAGGTCCTTTGGTAGGCCAACATATATAGGGGGATACTTTGGGGATATATGGGATATCGTATGGGTAAGCTCATATGGAGGTCTAGAGACAAGGAGAATCTTTGGGAGAGCCACAGGGACTGTTGGGTCTCGGGTGTGTAATCTACGGGTTTGGGGTGAATCCAGCTGACTTTCACTGGAATGACTTTTGTCCTAAATTCCTACGGCTATGATTTTGTACCGTGATCTTTGTCAATTAAAACCTCCAGTTTCGGGCTAAGGTTTGGATGTGCCATCTCGTTGGAACTTACATATTGGTTGCCTAATACCCGGGGAGCTCAAAGGTCCTGGTCGACTCCCCAATAGCTCAGGCAGTCATCTGAGAAAAGCCGTGCCTCAACGGGCCCATCTACCACGACCGGCCCGCTTTAGGGTTTAGGGTTTACGGTTTAGGATTTAGGGTCTACGAGAGCTGAAGCTGTTATAAGGGCCCATGGAGCAAGGCGGATTGTCCTTCTTTAGGCTAGCGGCGCCTCAATGAAGTGATCTCTGAAGAGTCTACTCTCAAAAAGGTCATCATAGGCCCTTCCCAAACCTTAAATTGGGTTGTATTGGGATAATGGAAAATACAATGGAAGCTACAAGGATTACATAGGGTTCATATGGGAATTATAGGGTTCATAAGTGCGGGCACTTACAACTTTCAGAGCAAGAGCTTTGCGTTCCTGCGACGCCCGGCACTCGGTGCCCTGCAAGGTTCTTGGGGACAAACGCCGTAACGAGCCGCAAATCAGGAAAGTCGGGTCCCTGAGACTTGAAAACAATCAGAATCTGCACCACCAATGTTATAGACTAGTAGTAGTAATAATAGTAGCAGTAGAAATATTAATGCTCGACATAATGTTATTAGTAACAACCATACTTAGAAGGATAGTACTGCTTGTAAGTTAGGTCGGTGAGATCCCAACCTCAGGTACGACTTCTGGCTCTGTACTCTATATGTTCATGTTTTTGAATGCTAGTGCCTCAGTATGGAGTCTCATGACACATCCTGACTTCGTTTTGTCCGGAACCTCAACCTCCTAGGGCCTTAACACTTGAATTCCCAAACCCTAAACTTGTAAAAACCGTCTATCCAGTGGTCGCGTCTGGGTAGACATGAAACCAAGGG
>CAJNIZ010010591.1:3509-40963 GCA_905231905.1 Symbiodinium pilosum | reverse complement strand
CCAGCGCCAAGACGGCTTTTACAACCCTAAACCCTAAACCCTAAACACCCCACAGCCCTAAGCTGAAAAATCCGTCCTCGAAGCACTGCTCCATGCGTGCAACTGTGGAATCCTGCTGCAGACAATGGAGTTCAGGGAGAATTCCTACCGAAAGACCTCAATAGTTCTGTAGGTTCAGATGACAGGTCTGTAGCGTTTCTGCCAACGGCCTGGGGTTGAAGCTCTTGCTATAGGGGCTTCGAATGCGAATTCAAGCGTTACACCCCAAACCTTCGTTTCCACGGGTGGGGTTCCATGAGCCGTTGCCTCGTCAGGGATTCTACATAGGCACTTCTCGGAATTGAGTGCCCCAAGACCTTGAGAACGTGATAGCCATGTTCCAGGGACTGCCAGAACAGCAACCGCAGTTGGAAACCCTCGAGTGACCACCCGCTCCAGGCTTACAAGGGGACTTCTTCCAGGGTTGGTTTCTGTGAGCTGGAAGGCTCCTTAGGGTGAAATTCTGAAGCGCGTGTCTCCCTTCATGTAATTCCGCCTCTTACTGCTTGGGGTCTTCGCTGGTGTATCCCAATACTTTCCCACACAGAAATGCTTGTCGGATGTTCAGCGTAATGCAACGTACGAGGTATAGTCTAAGCACTCCTAGTATTGCCGCCTAGTAACCCCTCTAGTGCTCCCCTATATAATCCCCTATATAACCCCTTTAAGGAGTTTAGACCCTAAACCCTAAGCCCGAAACCCCAAACCCTAAACCCTATACAATCCCCTATGTATCTCCCTTGAAGGAGTTATCTTTGTCTTTCAAATCCAGTCTCTACAGCCTTGGAATTCAAAGGAAGGTGGTGGGCAGCAAGCAATTCACCATGCCTTCCGCGTGCACCTAGTAGTGGAACGCCTTCCTAGGGTTTAGGGTTTAGGGTTTCGGACACGGAGGCTCCCCCAAAAGCGTCACTGTTGTTTAGAGATGCATAGACATGGTTCACCACAAACATCCAATCCACTGTGCAGGGAACCTCAATAAGGCCCCGCATGGCCTCCAGTGTCCCTAGATGGGCTGCGGAGCACCCCCTAAAGCCCTAAACCCTAAATCCTAAAACCCTAAAGGCCTAAACCCTGAACCTTCAAGCCCTAAACCCTAAATCCTAAAACCCTAAAGGCCTAAACCCTGAACCCTAAAGCCCTAAACCCTAAACCCCAAACCTTCTTCACAACAAGCTGGCTGACTGTCTATCGTCACACGCCAAAAGCTCCATGCTTTGAAGCTCAAAGACGAACTCAAAACTCGAAAAACCCTACACTCCTGGAAATTAACATGGAAACCCAAAAGGGGCCCTATAAAGACTACAGTCCCTCTAAAATTGGGCTAAATGGGTTTCCATGTTAGTTTGGGGGAGTGTAATTCGCTGGATCATGTTATATAGGGCTTTCCCAAAATCAGGGATACCCTTTTTAGGGGTCTCAATAATAGGATTATAGTATTTTGGGGGTCTTTTTTGGGGTCCCCCTATTTAGGGAAGCTACCATATAGGGGTGTATAGGCAAAATCTTGACCCAATGGACTGCAGCCACAGCCCTCTAGGACCTGTAGCCCCTCGGAACCCCGAGCTGTCATATAACCCGACCTCTGCAGAACGCATGGCGGCTCGGGGGTCATAGTACTTCTTGTTTGGCTTCTCCTCACCTGGACGATGGGAGTTACTGGTCAGTTCATATACTCTCGGCAACAGAACTCCAGCATTTTTCCATATAGACACTGATTTCCATATACACTACCATTTAAGGTGAGTTCATTACAAGTTGCCTGGTAGTGGTTGAGATTTGACAGCTTGCTCTAAGACTACGGCAAGCATACCGTGTATGATAGGACTTCACGTTCACAGAGATGCAGGGACTGATTGCGTTTTGGGTTTTGGGCTGAGGAAATGTTGTGCCTCGAGCTTGCGGCCTGGGATTTAGCCATTCTGTTGCAGGGCCTCAGGTTTGAATACTGTGTGGGGATGAGAATTCTGCACTTCGCCCTTGCGTTCGAAAGCTACTGCCTGAACCGTTTATCAGGGATTGAATTTGTGACTTCAGCGCTGAGGCCAGAACAAAACAGCGCAGTGTGCAGCATCTACTGCCTTTCTACATTGTTTCCCGAATCAGGCAGAACTAGTTTCCCAAAATAAGGGGACCCTAATATAGACCCCCAAAATATTGATAATCCCTTATTATGGGGACCCCCAATAAGGTACCCCAAATTTTGGGAAACCCCCATACCTTGCTTCCAGGCAGCTCCTCTCGGGTGTCCGTTTTGAGGACTACCAGTGTGGAACGCTTATAACACCTACTGTTGATGGAGGAAATCTTGCACCACCTTAAGTCCCTAAAGTCCTGGGAATTACAGTAATTTAGGGCCCCTAGGTGGTGCAAGATTTCATCCATCAACAGTATCTCCTAGATTCGATGGGAAAGCACCGTTGCTGACAGGCACCCAACCATATTCTAGGGACTTGAAGACATCCAGGGTTGAATGCGTACGTACAAGCATACATACCATACAGACAGACATACGTGCTTCCACCAAGTTACAGCAGTTACAGAGGGCCCGCCGCACCATACTATAGCCCATATGGCAGGGACCCCCAAACGGGACTGTACACAAAGAAACTTTTCCGTATAGCCACCCTTAAGTAGAGAGAATTTGGCTTAGGGTGTGTTATAATAAGATCCCCATATACCCTATATTCTATCTATTAAAGGGGGACTATAAACCCTGAACCTTGCCAATTGGCACCTTCCGGGTTGCCAATCTGGCTCTGGAGGTAATCGTGGTACTTTGCCTGGCGGTCAAGCAGGGTTTAGGATTTAGGGCTTAGGATTTAGTAAGTCAGTAGACGTATAATCCCTCTAAACCATATAGTAGTCCCAGCTAACCCTGTTATGAACATACTTGCTAAGTCCCCCTGACCCTCCAAGCAGGGTTTTGGCTTAGGCTTAGGTTGTGCAGGTTGTTGGGGCTGCTTCCAGCTTTGGAATTGAGGCTTCAGAGATCTCTGCACTGACAATAGATTCTTGCACCCGGGTTCCCAATGCTAAGCGGCCTAAACATTACAGTCCCCCTTAAGTAGATAGAATATGGCTTTGGGTAAATTTTAATGAGATTCTCATATGCCCCATATTCCATCTGCTAAAGGGTGACTACAAACCTTAGGCCCCGACGCAGCTTCACTCTTGTTTGGTTTTGATCTTAGGCTGGAGTGGAACTTCCTGGTCCGCAGCATGCAAAACGCGTAGTGGCTCAGGCACCACGTGAGCCCTGGACTAAATTTGTAGTATCTCCCTTAATAGGTCCCCCTCGAAACCCTGTATAATCCCCTACAGGCCCGCCCCAACCTAGATTTAGTCCGTAGCTCACATAATGCGGCGAAAGCGTATGGTTCACTTTTTAAGGGTGCTTCAAGTGCCTGATCGCTACACAGAAACAACTGATATCGGCTTCATTCGCCAAACTTCCCCGTGGGAATTCAGGAGCTTCACCATCACCACTGGGTGGTCGGACACGTATTTTAGCGCTTGTACTGACCCCTAGCAAACACGGAGAACAATGGCATATGCATAGATGTAGCCATGTGAAGCAAGTCCCAGTTCGATAAGCCCATGTTTGGTCAGGAGTCAAAAATACCTTACCTCCAATGCTCCCAAAGCCCGCAAATCCTAAGCACCGTTGCAACACCTAAACCCTAAACCCGAAAACCAAACGCCTGAACCCTAAACCCTAGAACCCTAAATCCCAAACCCCTAACCCCTAAACCGCAAACTCCAAAGGCCTAAAACCCCAAACCCTAAAACCCATGGATCGACTTGTGGCCTCGAAGTCCTTGATTCCCTTCCAGTAGGCCCACTGCCTTGCTGAACTTACTGATGGCTACTATAGGGACTCAGGGTTTAGGGTTTTAGGGTTTAGGGTTTAGGATGGTTTAGGGTTTTGGGTTTAGGATGGTTTAGGGTTTAGGGAGGATGGTTTAGGGCCTAAGTGGGGGGGGGGGGTTCCCAAAATTAGGGGTATACAGGGGTTATCTAGGGTCTTTATAGGGGGTTATATAGGGTTTAGGGATTTCCCAAAACTAAGGGGACCTTTTTGGGGGGTTCCCCATAAGAAGGACGTCCGCTTGTTTTGAAAAGCTACCATATAGGGTTTACGGTTCAAGGTGGGAGTAAGGGATTATCTGACTTATGTAGGGTTTATGTAGGGATTCTATTCCCTTATTCCCTAAACCCTAGAAACCCCAAGTAAGTCAAGGTTTCAGGACTTCACACAAGAGGGCTTCAGGATTGGTGGAAGGTTTTAGGGCCTTCAGGATTTAGGGCTTAGGGGTCTAAGGTTGCGGGGGGGTCTATGGAGTTGCGCAGGGGTTATGTGGGGATGTCGGGATACATATAGAGGGTCTGGGGCTTAGGGGTAGTGTCCTCCTAAACCCCCTAATAAGAACTTTTTCCCATGGAGTACACATAGGTCTCCAGGCAAGCTTTGTTGCAGGGTTTTATGAGTGGACAAGAAGGAAAGTTTCCTTCGACTTTGGGGATTTTGTGGCTTAGGGATTCAGGTGGAAGTTTCCCTAAATTACTGTTCTCAAAATGNNCCCGTATTATAATAGGAACCCAAATATAGGACCCCGTATTGACAGTAATTTAGGACAATCCCCATATATTTCCCCCAAACTCCATGCTGCCAGACCCAAAGTGTAATTCAGCAACCGAACCTTACCCTCAACATTAATTCCCTTGGAAAGCCAGGTAGAGGGTTTGGGATGTTCACATTCACCGCTTTCGGGTCTCATCTGGGTGGGACCGAGTCCTAGCCGTGGTAGCAAGCATCCTGACCCTTACACCCTACATGGTTTAGAGTTTCCGGTTTTGGGTTTAGGGTTTTAGGGTCTTGGGAGCCAAACAACCAGAAATAAGACAGCTGTTCCCACACAACCGCTTTTTGTAAGGCAGCCATTCGATTTCTGCTTGTTTGGCTACCCAGGTACTCCCAAAAAAGAAAGCGCGCCGATCCAGGGCCTGGCGCTCTGAGCCTACCGTGAGGTTCATGGAGAATTATAGGGTTATATAATATATAGGGGCTAATATATTGGGATAATGGAAAATACAATGGAAACTACTATATTCTAGGTTTATATAGCGGTAACATAGGGGTTATATTGGGATAATGGAAAGCAAGGTAACAATACCCACGCTCCACCCCACTTTAGGTGCTTATAAACATGAAGTACAATTACCAATGAACTTGCAAGTAGGGCTGAAACGGGGGTATCTTTAAGCTTGCTTGCTCCAACCAGCTTCCGCCGCGGAAACGTATGGCAGTGCTCCCAAACACAGCAACCACTGAGACGCCTGGAAAGGTGCGTCATTTTCGTTTTGGGATGCCCTTGCGGTGATCTGGTTTTTACATGATCTTTCCTTGACAAGGACTTCTAAAACAATGCTGATGCAGATTTCTAGCTGCCTTCCCAGAGCAACAGAAACTCCTGCAAGAGAATCCCGACGCAACATCTATAGGTCTGGGCAGAGGTCTCGATCTTCACGGGGAAGGACCGAGGATGCAGACTCAAATTTACCTTCACAGCGCAAGGCGTCTCTCTTGACCACAGCTTCGGGCTTGCAGGGTTAAGGGCTGGTATATGCCAGTGATCTGATCCCTGCATCCCTTCTCGCAACGCAGCAGTGTGCCCCAAATAGGGCACGCAATTTGCCTACTTGCAAGCCTACTGATAACCCACATAAATCTGAAGCAACCCCAGCTATTCGCATCATTAACACTGAGCAGTCCCCCTGACCCTCCATGGACTGGCTCCAGGTTACCAGATATATCTGCAGGTAACTTCGCCTGCCAATGAGGATACTGCCAAGACATCAACTTGCGTGACTGTAGACATCCAAAGATACCTTGACTCCTAGCTGTTCAGGGTCTAGGGTTTTGGGTTTTGGGCTGCAAGGAAGATCTGTGATTTAGGCACATGGCCTCATCAGTAAACAGCCGCCTCTTGACCCACAATGGAGAAGCAAACGGATAAGAACATGGAGAATGCTATGGCCATGGCAACTACGTTAACATGGGGTTGACAGGGATCATAGCAATAGTAAAAGGATGGTCGTCCCTCATCTAGAGGCCCCTTTTCCCAACATTTTCTCTTAGGGCTCGGCGTGTCTGTGTCAATGTTCATCTTGATCACGCCGTAGTCAACAGCCTGCAGCACTCATGCGTTAGGGTTTAGGGTATTATTATTGTGAAAATAATAATTTCTTCTCATATCATCTGATCTCATAATATCATTGCGTCCCCCCCGCCCCTCCCCAATGCTCATGAGAAAAAAGTGATCCCCGTGGTCCCGTTCAACCTCCATGGATGCCCCAAGTAATCCCCCCACAGGTGAACGGCTCTGTTCTGCAGGTTCATTTGTTGCCCTTGCCACATAGACCCTGATTAGGGTGGCTCCCGTATCCTCATGAATCAATGCACTCGGCAAGCCCAGGAGGTGACGGTGGGGCAAATGGAATGGGGGTCGTGGCCTCGTTGGGGCCGCAATAAATGCCTCTCTACCGCTCTTTACTTCTCCAGCCCTTTGGAATACCTCTCCAACCCTCGAACTACCTCTCCAACACCAACCCTAAACTTACTGGTGTTAGCAGGGAATGGCAGAATGGATCCACATAGTTGCCAGCACAGAGTCCTTAGCACCGCTGTTCCTTGATTCCCTCCCAGTAACCCCAGACTTAGACCCCCGCAGGCTACAACATGCTTTTCAGACCCGAACACCTAAAATCTACCTCAACACAATCTTGGTTTTAATCCAGCCGAAGCCCAATAATCCCCACCCCTGCCACACGCCCCGAAACCTCCTAACAACAACTGCCTCCCAAAAAATCATTACACCCCGGCCCACCCCCAGGTCATGGTAAGCCTTAGAGCTTCCCCAAAGCGATCCATCATAAATCCTAAACCCTAAATCCTAAACCTTTAAGCCTAAACCCTAAATCCTAAACCCTTAAGCCTAAACCCTAAATCCTAAACCCTTAACCCTAAACCCTAAATCCTAAACCCTTAACACTTGCGTGCCTCGCGGATGTCCTTCAGGTCTGAACCGGAACCACCGTGGAAGACGAAGCTCACAGGCTTGCTTCCCTCCTTGGGAAGTAGGGCGGTTTAGGGTTTGGGGTTTAGGATGTAGGGTTTAGGATTTTGGGCTTGGGGTTTAGGGTTTAGCGTTTAGAGTTTAGGGTATGGGATGCAAAAGGTTCTGAAAATTCAAGGTCCCTTTTTGCGGGCCCCCGCAACAGGGACCGCAGTATCTTGCGGGTGTATATTGGGATCCCCTCGTTTCCGAAACTACCATTTTCGGATACAGAGTTTAGGATCTAGGGTTTCGGGCTTCCGATTGAAGGTTTTAAGGCCTGTCGGGTGTAGGGGGTGTTGGGGGGTTAGGGCATTGGTGTGCAGGGTCTGCAGTTTTGGGACTTTTGCCCAGCGCTGGAAGCTGTTTAGGACTCCCTTTGACATCCATTCCCGGAGTTCCTATTACACACCGGAAACATGAACATGGCCCGAAAAATGGCTGACATGTCCCATCATGAACCAGAATATGCCTTCTATTGAGAAAGATGCTTCTTGGTCCCACGATCGTGGACACAGAATCTGACTTTCAGGGCTTCCGACCCATGAGTGTTCTGGCAGGACGCGTGTTGTGCCTACCAGTTGGAGAATGGAGGAAGGGATCCACACAGCAGCCCCTATAGAAACCCTGAACCCTAAACCCTTAAACCCTCAAACCCTCAACCCTAAACGCCCCAACGATACATATTTCATACTAAAGCCAAGCAAGTTTGGTGGCTCCGGCTTGCCGGCCGATCTGCTATATAGTAATTTCCATTCTCTTTTCCATTGTCCCTATATAACCCCAATATACTATACTACATTTTTTTTCGGGATTCTGATTTCAGGGGATATACCCTATCTTAATATAGTATTTTCCCTTTTTCTCCATTATCCCTATACAACATGAGTTCGCCATCTTGAGATCCAGACTGGTTCGCCAATCTTCTCGGCGATGTACCTCAGCAGTGAACTGCACGATGGTAGCACCCAAACGTTCATGAAGGGACCTGCTGGCATCCTATTGACACAGAACGACGAACGTCCCGACCCTCGTTCTTCTGGCCTCAGCTACCCAGTGGGAACGACTAATCATCTACTCGTGCGAACTTGAGGATGATCGCCTAGCTTTTCAAGAAGTCAGTGCGTTACATAGAAAAGACGAAACCTGGATCTTCTTAACTCTAACAGAGCCGAGGATCGGCAACAACACCCTGAGGCAGGAACCTCCTGCAAAAACATGAAGCGTAGTCTAAACTCCTTTAAGGGGGCTACAAAGGGGATTATATTGAGGACTATGGATGCTAGGAGTCCAGACTATAGCTCATATGACATACCAGAACCCCTTGAGACAGTCAGATTTTCAGTGTCCATCACTCCGTGCAAGGATGAAAGCCATCCCGATGACGCCTTGCTTACAAGCTTCACAAGGACCTTTAGGGTTTAGGGGTTTTACTCTTTGGAGGCGGGGTGATCAAACCCTGAACCCTGGAGCTTAACTGAATATTCTCAACCTCCACAGCAGGGACTCCTTTGCCAGAGGACCACCCGAAAGGCCTCCCCAAGGTCTGTTGATATGGTAGTTTTCATTGTATATAGGGGGCCCCAGATACTACAGTCCTTATTACAGGGCCTAATTTTGGGAACCCCAAACCATATGATATGGAATGTCGTCTAGCATCTCGAAACTGTAGAAATTCTCGGCAGCTACTCTGCGCTCTCTTCTGCGATCCCAGTAGTTTTAGCTTTAGGGTTTCGGGTTAAGCTGAGTTTCTCATTTGCGCTATAGTCTAAACTCCCAGTATCCCCCTTAATAAGCCCTATAATAAACCACTATATAATCCCATACATAAACCCCCTTTAAGGAGTTTAGACTATAGCTCATTTGACTAGTGCTTGGCGGGGAACGGAGGAATGGGTCCCTCCAGTAGTTGACTATCCCCGGGCCAAATGTTTCTTTCTGTCTTTCCCAACCACTTCCTTTGGAGCAGGCTCTCCGGGGCAAATCCTTTGCCCTGTGATACCCTTCACTAAATTAACATGGACACCTATACACCCCCCGCTCTTCAAAAACTATGTCCCTCTTGGGGTTCTATATTGGTAGGGTAAATGAAGCTAAACCCCAAACTTTTTCTGAATTGGCGAGTCGCTTCTGGGCTGCTTCCAGGATCTTAGGCTTCAGGACCACGTTGCCAGGCTGGTAGACGCCTGTTTGACAAACACTTTTGCTGTGCTTCCGTATTGCGCGGGCCCCCGACATGTTAAATGTCTTCCTATTAATAGTATGAACCGTATGGCGTACGCATTCATTGCCATGACAGTTTGAGTGGCGGGGACCAAGGTTTAACATTCCATGTCCCTTAGACAGTCTTTGCTCCGCCTGTTTGAAGAGATTGCTGAGGTGAATGCCGTCAGCAGCTGCTCCAAACTTCTGCTCAATGCTTTAGTTAACTCGGGTGCCCTCAGCACGCCCACCACAAGAACACCTGCCGAACTGCAAACAACTCACTGTTGGGCCATGCATGAACCAAAACTTGTTGCAAAACAAGACTCCTTTGAGTTTAGGGGGGGAAAAGATTTCGACTTGTATAAGATGCTTGAGGCCACGAGGGGACAGGTAACCTAACGGTCGCCAAGACCTTCTAGAGCTCCCTGAGCACGCTGGGCTTACGAACAAAAATCCCCTATCGTAACAAAGACTTACCGAAAATAAAACCCTTGAAATCCTCCTCTAATCGTTTAGCTCCCCATAGGATCCATGCCCCTACCAACATGGCAGGCAGATTTTTCCTAAAGACTCCCCTTGCAGTCCTTTAGACTTCAAACACCGAGGCCCCAGATACCTCATCCGGCAAATCTGGAAAAGCTCATCACTGTTTTGATTTAACCAAGCCCGCCACAAACTCCAGAGACCGGAAAGTTTTTGCCACACCCTAACCCCGGACCCCTAAACCCTATGTTGGAACATCTCAACGGCTTCCAGAAGACTGGATCCCGCTATGAAGCCTCCACGAGGAGCAAGAGCATGCAAGATATTGGGGTTATAATGGGATAANNCTACTATAGTATATTGGGGCTATAAAAAAGTCCCAATGTTGTGCTCTGACAGCCCGAAGAGTCTATTGAGGTCAGTGTTCCCACGACCCCTTTGAAACTTCTATATGAAAGCCCCTGGCCGCCTGTATAGGGTTCAGAGTTCAGGGGAGTTGCTGGAGCTGGCATGTTGTCAACATGGGAGTTTCGGTGCAGACTTGACGGGCCCAAGACTAGGCCATCCCCAAACCCAGATGAGCTATGGTCTAAACTGTTGTGAAGGGGGATTAAATAGGGGTTATTAGGGGGAATACTAGCAGTTTAGACAATGGCTCAGATGGTACCCTGGAACAGAATAATGAGGACTGTGCTGTCAGGCTTGCTCCCTTTAAGCCCTGGATCCGGGCACCGTGGACGTTGCCGAAGGCAGCTGCGATGGTGAAGAAGCCGTTTGGCACCTTTCTAAATTTCCAACCGCCCCAGGGCTTTGAAGGTCTCAGCTATAATCCCTATATACCCCATTATAGTAGTTTCCATTTTATTTTTCATTATCTCGATATGGCCCCTATATATACATTAATATATGTTCCAGAGCAATGTTCGCATCATTCCCAAGTGATCCCTGCGCATCTCCAAAACTCCAGTGCCCGTAGATCGGTGTACAGGGAGCAGAACTACTCAGTCACGAGCCTAACGTCTAAGATCAAGAAGGATCTCAGAAGCTACTCTCAGCCAGCAGGGAATCTCAGGTAGCATTCCCTGCTGCTTCACTCAGGTTTTCAGCAAGAGGTCCGCGAAGTGGGTGTAGTACAGCCAGTAGCTTCAAATACTGAATCCTAAGCCCTAAACCCAAAATAATATGGCAGTTTCCGTTTCCTTCTCCAGTATTACCAAGTCCGTAAGCAAAGGGCGTTGGATTAGACGTTTAGTCAGGAAGGAGCCGCGACTTGCCTGCGCAAGAACAATAGAGGGGGTTATAAAGGCATATGTGGGGTAATTTGGATGGAAAAAGGGATTTATACATACATATGTATATATATATATGGTAATATCTATATATATGTGTGTATTTGTAGGGTGAACAAGGATTATTTAGGTTGATATAGGGGGTTATAAGGGTTATGCAGGGTGTTCTGGATGCAAAAGGAGATAAATAGCGTGAAGTCCCGTCATACACGCATCCAGGTGACACAAAGGTCTACGAGGCTCCCGGGGTTTCAAGGTAATTTCGCTTGCGCACTTCAGCAAAGATTCCCGAAACTTGTTTGGAGGCACATTACTTATATCGCACCCAGGAACGGATTACTTTGGTATAGCTCTATCTGGGCCACTGTCTAAATTCTTAATATCTAGTCCGCTATAAAATCCTTTCTATAACCCCCTTTGATTAAGGAGTTCAGATTATGGCTCGTATAAGCGCCAATGAGATGACAGTCTAGATTTTATCCTCCTTTCATGCTCTGCTAGCAAGCAGCAGTAGTACCTACAACTTAGCAATACTTCCTGCTAATTAATTCGGAAGTAGAACCCATGAAGCTGTAGCAAACTGGGGTTACAGGTAGATCCTAACCAGTAAGTCCCGACAACTGACTAGCGGCTACACAGAAGCCATCATTGCTGGAGAGACACTCCCTCTGCTTCCCTAAGCTTTTAATGCTTGTCTCGAAACCAAGAAGAGGCTGCAGCATGCTAGGTATGCCACAGAACCCAGAGTGTTGTCCGTACTAGTAAGCGCACGAAAATGTAAGATATGACCTTCTCATATCTTAGTTTTTTCTCTACCTAGCTTGCCAGGATGAGAAATGGCTTTTAGGAATGATCTTGCAGATCAATTCCTTCATGTCCTACCTGGTTTCAAGAGGCAGAAAACGATTGACGCTTCGCGGGCACCTTGGCCAGTGCCTCATAGACCTGGTAAATCTCCTGACAAGTGCAAAGGTGCAAATCAACAACTCACCCTCTGCTGCAAGGATCAAGTCTCCAGGACCGCATAGACCTTTACCATTTTTTCAATCCGGGGGTTCTGCTACGAGGATCAGGATCCTCCTAAATTCCACTCTAGCGACCCAGGCCGCAGCCATCAAACCCATCACGTTCTCAAAGGCTCATTCTGTGCTTGTCCCTGGAAGGTATCTCGCGCTCTCTCTCTATCTCATTCTGGAGCTGGCCATTCAGGGATTACAATGACTTAGGGTCTTGCGATACTTTGGAGGAAGAGCCTCATGGGCCAAGCTTGGGCAGGCTTGTAGTCCCTAATCCTAATGGCAGTACCTTCTAGAAGTTCTAGACTCCTTATATACCCCCAAGATAACCAGGCTGTCCCCATACTACCCAGAACCTGCGGGGGTCCAATCAAGCATCCCCCCAGAAAAGTCCGGAGTTTGGCTGTGCACCAAGATCATCCTGGGGAGTCCTTGAGCTGTTGCATATCAAAGAGAACTCCTAAGAAAGCTTAGGTATTGTGCCATTCAAAAAGATCAACAGGATTTAGGGTTTAGGGATTTAGGGTTCGGGGTAAAGGTCAACAGCCCACAGAAGCTTTCCAGGTGGCCTGTTCTCAGAGACCGGGCTACCGTTACCAATCCTAAACCCTGAACCCTTTGATGGCTTGACGGGAATAGTCTGCCTGAGCGAAGGAGCTTAAAGGGAGGCCCCAGTGGAACCTCAGGTTTCCCTAAATCGGGGGTACCATTTTGGGGATCCCCATAGTGAGGACTCTATTATATAGGGGTCCCCAGAAGCCCATCAACAGTGAAACAAGACTGGGTTGCTGTTAAGGAACTTGAATTAAGTTACCAGAATGTCTATTGGGGTCTATATTGGGGTACCCCTGTTTATGGAAACCATACCACACGTCATGCAACATGTTCACTCCTCAACTATCCATCTGCTGAAGCCTCAAAAGTCTTCAGTCTCTGCACCCTTATTAGTATCAAGCTGAACCTGAGCCCCCAACGCGAGCTTCGCAACATGCATGCTGCTGAGCTATAACTCCTTGATGTCCCTGAAGCCCTAGACACTGATTGGATCTTCGTAGAGTAGGGTCATGCAGCATGTAGAACAATCACAGAAAGAACCCCCCCACCCTGTCAACTGCACATTCTCTCCTCAGGCTTGGAGTAAAGATCCTCCGGATTGGCGTCCTCAGAGAGCAAACAAGATTGCGCAAACAAGGGTGTATGAGTTAGCATAGGGCATGCCCGTTTTGCTGCATGTTCCAGGTTCTATGAACACCAACTCCAGAAGCATCACCATCCTGATTTGGCTAGAATAACATACTTTCTTCAGATCTCTGACGTTCAAGTGCTTGGAGATATAGTCCCCCTGAAGAGATAGAACATGGCTTTGGGTATATTATAAGAAGATCCCCATATACCCCATATTCTATCTACTTAAGGGGAACTAAGGAGATGGAAGGCTTTCCCAGAGGGTCCCTGTACCCAATAATTGGGTACTCGGGATTTGGGTAATCGTAGTTTTGGTATAGGTTATGGGAAAGTATATGATTATCATATACTTGGACCCTTAGGGTTTTAGGATTCCCCTATGATTCTTCGGGCTCTGGCTTCGAAAGCTCTATTCGTGGCCCTCCCATGGGCTATCAGCTCATAATTCATAAGCAAAACATTGTAGAACCCTAAGAAAACCGGCAAGGAGCGGAATCCGCAAAGCTAGGGAACCTCTACCAAATAAGGTTCAAAACGAGTTGCAACAAGACCAGACAAGCCAGACTACAGCGCTACTGAAAGCAATGGAAACCCTTTTCCAATGCCTGGTTATATTCTGGGATAATGGAACAGAAAATGGAAGCTACTGTAGTAAATAGGGGTTATATAGGGATAATGGAAAAGCAAATGGAAACTACTATATCCGCCCACCCCAGAAGCTTCCCGCGAGTCCTCGTTGTTCACACCATCCTCCTCACCTCCGGTAATCCTGTGAGGCTTTCAGAGCTTCAACTCTTGTCTCTCAGGTGGTGTTTTAGGTTTAGGGTTTAGGGTTTAAGAAAAATCCAATGGAAAAAAACATGGCGCATGACATGAAAACTGGAATTACATGCAGATTCGTGGGGATGATGTACCGTAGAAGCCTGAGGAGGGCTTTTAAATTTGCCGTCTGCTATGATTTTGTCATAACTTAGGCTTCTGCATTGGGAGCCAGGCCTTGTCGTCACTCCCAGCTGTAAACTTGCCTGGTATATCGCGAAACACCGGCGCTATCTATGATGGTAAGTAGTACAAGAACAGCAAAGTATAGGATATGAGCCATAGTCTAAACTCCTGAGATGGGGTTATATGGGGAATTATATGGGATATTAGGGGCTCAGACTATAGCTCATATGACCTGATTATCACTGGGGTATTCTTCGGTGCCTCCTCTAACCAGGCTACATGCTCCCAACTAGATCATGAAGCCAAAGCACCCACCGCCAAACCCTCAAACCCCAAAGGAGATGCTAACACGTCCCCGTGATTTCTTTATCTGTTCCATGGTTGGATAATTTTATGTATTGCTGAGGACTTCTAGCCAAAGGATTGCCGCAAGAAAGATAGAGATAGAGAGAAAGACGTAGAACCCCGCATGGGCGACCCTGTAAGACTATAAGCGGAACACGGAAATCATGGGGCCCGTATTTTGGGGCTTGGGGTAACTCCAGCCCGCGTATTATCTTCAGCAAACAGCCCGTAAACAACTCTGAAACCAATGTTTCCATTTCATCTTGCACTTGATTGCATGATCCCCATAATGCTAATCTAAACTGCAACTCCCAAACCCCAAGCCCTAATGCAGACCCATGATTAATAAATCAAGGGTTTCGTTAATCAGGGGTCTGGGTTACCATCCCTGAACCCTAAACCCTAAACCCTAACCCCTTCCGGTCCCCAACTCCATCTCGAGGCCGCAATTGATCTTGGCCATACGCTCCATGTACTTCACCTGGATTCTCTGATATAGGGGTTTCAGGGTTTAGGGGTTTTTAAAATTTTTAGGGATATTAGAGAATCAAATGGAAAAGAACATGGAAAATGCCAACTGGGTCAAAATACTGCTTTATTGGGATTGTGGTTTCCTAATTTTTGGGCATGCCTTTTTAGGGGTCCCAGGAATACGCGTGATAGTATGTTGGAGTCTATATCTATACACTGCCATTTAACGAATCCGCAAACCTGAAAAACCTGAAGATAATAGGTTTTCAGGAAGTGGAGGAGAAGTGTATGTGTGCACCTCTCTGTGAGTACGCCCCTTACGGTAAGCCGAAGGTTGTCGAGCCTTAGCCGAAGGTAGGCGAACCCCAGAGGGTTCACCGAAGCCCTAAACAGGATTCTGCAAACGAGTTCTATCAACCCCCCGAAGGGTTCTACAAACCCGCCAATTTTCTGCGAACGTTAGTGGTATGGCTCTGAGGTGACCCAATGGTGTGTGCTCAGATGTTTTCCCTAAGGCCTAAGTTAAACAGAATGGGGCTGAAGGTTTTGGGAGTTTTGGCTCTTGAAAAGATTTGCGCATGCTTTCCCTGCCCGTGCTTAAACAGTAACTCAGGAATGTAGTATGCGTTCTTGCAGAGGTTTATCGCTAGCTAGACTAGCTGCTCGGGATCAACCACAGAGGTGCCATGTTCAGCTTTCAACTGAATCATTTTGGGATGTATGAAGCTTCTAGAAGTATGTATGAAGCTTGTAAGAAAGAGGCCATTGCCAACGATGCAGGTTCTCTTTCACCGTTTGACTGCGCACCTAGCAGACCCATAGTCCCAACTTCCGTAAATTACTGGAGAACACTTGGGAAGCTTAACCCCAAGCAAAGGAAGAACCTTTAACTTCTGGGGCCCTCGGCTCAGCTTGCAACAAGGTCTGGTGTTGAAATTCCTTCTTGCCACTTGAACCCTCAACCTGCATCTTAAACCTTCTGCCTGTGAACCCCCCAAAACCAACAGTCCAACATCCCCTGGAGCTAAACCTTGAATGTAGGATCCGCGCACAAATCTCGATGTTCTCCTCCAACGGCTCCTTGCTTTTAGGGCTTCAGCCTCTTTGGTTCAAGGCTTAGCGTTTAGGGCTCAGGGTTGAAGGTTTGGGGTTTAGGGCTTAGAAGCTACCCGGGTGGCCGGCCATAGGTGACAGGTCCCTTCTGGGCTGCGTATTTCAAGCAGGGTGCATGAACGCCACCAGCATTCAGGGCTACACAAGGCATTAAACCCTATATGGTACATGAGCTATAGTTTAAACTCCTAGTATCCCCTTAACAACCCCTAAAATACTCCACTATATCATCCGCTACAGAACCCCTTTTGAGGAGTTCACCCTACACCATCAACTGGCTTTGCTCCAACCTCATAGTCCTCCTCCTCCCAACTCGACCACTAACATGGAAACCGGGGTTGTAGTATAGAGGTTGTTAAGGGGGATACTTGGAGTTTAGACTATAGCTCATCAGGACTGTAATCTTGGTAGGACCCTTTTTTCCTTCTTTTTCTGATGTTCTACACGTCCAGACTTTCAACTTCTCGGTCAGGATTAAGCCGGAAACCCGCCCATTGCCAACACTCTCGACTGAAAACCTCAAATCCTGAGGGGGTTAGGGTTTATGGGGTTTAGGCTTTAGGGTTTTGGGGGGGTTCAGGGTTCCTAAGCCCTACACCCTGCTATTTAGGGTTCATAGGGTTTAGGAAACCCAAACCCTGAGTTCATATCTTTCGAAAGGAATGGACATCCCACCTTCGACTTCCAAGTCTGAGACAATCAACCCGGATTTAGGGTTTAGGGTTTTAGGGGTTTTAAGGGGATAGTCCGCTTCATAGACAAGGAAGACCGTTTAGGCTTTAGGGTTAATCTTTACTCTACTCCCCATAATGAGGAGTGTAGTATACAGGGCTCTATATTGGGGACCCCCTGTCTATGGAACCTACCATATGACCTAATCATAGTCTAAACTCCCAGCATCCCCCTTAATAACCTGTAATACTCCCCTATAGGGCCCCCTTTAAAGAATTTAGACCGTAGCTCACATGACCCCGATTTCCATTTGATTCTGGGGCCTGCCCCCAAACAAGAGTAAACCCGGAACTTTCGAGCATCTCAACCGAGTATACGCTTCTTAGCTGGCTTGATTCTAAGGAACTTGAGTAACTTACCATACTGGGAATATATGGTAATCAAAATGCTTTTTTCCCCAATATAGTAAAGTAACTTAAACTAAGTTCCTTAACAGCCCCTCATATCATCAACCTCATGCCCTAACCCTATGGCCTAAACCTGAAGCATTAGACCCTAAGCCATGTGACCAGTCCTCGGACAGGTCCAGCATGTGCGAAGAGAACAGAGGTTCGCCATGAAGTTCGAAGTACCGCTCCTGCCATGGGTTCACACACTTTGGAGCTAAGTGTTTAGGGGTGGCATGGTGCCTTTTTAGATCATATGCGGGTTCCTCCCGTTGCGAGGGTTGAGACGGTTAGAGCTCAGGTATATAGGGTTTGGGATGCTTGAGATGCCGTATATGACGCCTGCTTTACTGGCATGGCATGCTCATGATCCTGTTATACCGCTGTACTATTCTAGGGAATAGCTTCTACAGTGCAGGCAGCTGTTGAAGTCTGCCTGGTCTGCATCCAGATTTTCGGACTCCATCGGCGCGACTCCGACACGTAAATTGACAAACTCAAGCGCCCGGACAAGCATGGCGTAAACCCTAAACCCTGTTTTTGGCGCAGCACACTCATGAGCGCACGAAGGTGCGAGCTGCTGCCCGGCCATAATGAATCAGAGGGGTTCCGAAAATTAGGGATACCGTATTCTGGGTCCCCATAATAAAACAAGGAATTTTGTATTTTCGGTTCAATATTAGGGTTGGCTTTTTTTCTGGGAAAATACCAACATGAGTTACGAGCGAACTTTGACCCGCAGCCCTTTGAACCTCCTAAACCCCGCAGTCCGAGTCCGAAAAGTCTCAAACCTAGAACACAAATCTGAAGCGTCTCTAAGCTCTCCAGGAATTAACTCTGGATCTTCCTCAACGTTGCGAACATTCTGGCTGCCAAAGAAACACTGCCTATCGGGAAGAAGCTCAGATCCTTAAAGCCTAATCTTCAGAAGCGCAACCCTAAACCCAAATTCAAGGGAAATTTCAGATCAGGAGTTACCAGGTGGGTAACCTTACATAAGGCTTATAGAAGGCTTACGTGGTGAGCCGAAGGGTATATAAGGCCTACTTGAGGCTTACGTGGGGAAACTACCGACCTGAAATTTCCTCGGATTAATCCCTACATCCGAGTTCCACAAACCCGAAGGGCCACACCCTCAACTCCAAACGCGTCAGGGGCTTACGTCAGCTTCCAGAAGGCCATCGAACCAAGGAAGCAGGTTCTTGGCGCAGTGGTCCTCGGTCAAATGGCTGCTTGAGGTGTCCAGAAGGGGTTAGGGCCAGGGACTGCGGTAGGGTAGGGTCCCTAGAGAGGGTTTGGTGCGGAGATTCAAATCGTGGATGACAATCTGGGGTGGGGGTTTAGGGCTTAGGGTTCAGAGGCTTAGGGTTTAGGTATTTAGGGTTTAGGATCTAGGGGTTTAGGGAAGAGGGTTTAGCTTGAAAATGCTACCCGGGAATCTGCCGTTAGGGGGTTTTATGGCATTGACCATGCTCTCCCAGAGTTTTCGGGTATTACAACAGTTTCTGGTTCTTTGAAATGGTCCACTAAACCCTACACCCAAAACCTCACGCTTACTGAGTGGGGGGCAGTATTCAACCTTAAACCGTAGGTCTGGACCTCTGAACGTTACTGGTTTGCTGTTCAGGAACTTAAGCTAAGATAGTGCAATAAGGAAACCCTATGAACTATTGACCGTCTACCCATAATATGGTAACTTAACTCAAAACCCGACAGCCTAAACCAGTTCCTCAACAGCAACCCAGTCTATTGCAGCTTGGGGGCAGTGTGGAGGATGACAGGCACGCCGTACTGCTCCGCCACGGCACGCACGTGGTACCTCAGAGATGTTGAGGCTTTAGGGGTTTAGTAGGGTTCAAGGTTTGTGGTTTAGGGTTTGAGGGCTTCCGGGTTCAGGGTTTAGAGGTTTAGGGTCTAGAGTTTTTAAGGCTTTCAAAAGTGGAAGGGCCCATTTGCGCGGTCCTTTTGCGAAGAGCTATGGTATTTTTGGGTGTGTAAGGAGGACCCTAATTTGGGAAACTCCCACAATTTTTGTCAACTGGAAGCCCCCCACAACACCCACATGTGACTTCACAATCCCCCTGATAGTAAACTCCCCACCCATTAGTAATGCAACACATCCTCCAACTAGAGTACCACTATATGACAGCAACAATAGTTCCATGATGGGGGTGGAGGTTTACTACAACCAGGGAGTGGATTATGATCTTCCTCCTACACCATAGCCCCACTATAACTCCCAAAAGATGAAAATCCAATTTATCATGTTATTGCTATGTTTTTCTGTTTGCTCATATCCTTTTCCCATCAGATAACATAAGTTACCACGCTATCGGTTTTTGCTCCTGGCACTTTCCCTTGATATGGGCATTACGGGAAATTGTGTTAGTTCTAGGTTCCCCGTTAACCCCTTAATAAGGATACCCTTTTCCCTAATGTTCAGCTTTAATGAGGAGACCCCACTTTAGAAGGGAACAACGGTACTACAAGGGTACCCAGACATGAGCCATGGACTATTATAGCTCATATGGTAATTCCCTAAATAAGGGGACCCCCAATATAGACCCCAAAATACTATAATCCTTATTATGGGGACCCCTAAAAGGTACCCCTAATTTTGGGAAACCCTAAGCCCTAAATAGTAGCTTCCATTTTCTTTTCCATTATCCCTATATAACCCCTATACTTTAAAGGGTACCCCCTCTTTTTGGTAAACCTCCATATAAACCGCAAAAACCCAGGGTTTTTTGTCCAAGCTCAGAGGATGCCAAGGAAGTCACGCACCCGACACCGCTCCGGCAATGGCAGCGTGGAACTCCTGTATATAGGGGTGATAGCCCCCTTAAGTAAATAGAATATGGGGTATATGGGGATCTTGTTATAATATACCCAATGCCATATTCTATCTACTTAAGGGGGACTATATATGGGGATATGTAGGATCCTTTAAAGGGGCATACAGCTTCTATATAGGGATATATGGGGTTTAGGGATTCTGGAGTGCAGAATGGGCTCCCTACTGGTGCTTCAGGGGGAGTGGGGGACTGAACCTAAGTACCATCATAGGGGTACATATGAGCTATAGTCTAAACTCCTAGTATGCCCCTTAATAACCCCTGTAGTAGTCCCCTATATAATCCCCGAAAAAAACCACCCCTTAAGGAGTTTAGACTATAGCTCATATGGGGATTCTACAAGGGTTAGTATAAGGATCCACTCCTTCACTCTCCCTTAAGTACCAGAAAGGCTCAGGTTTGTGTTAGGACTTGGGGTTTAGGGCTAATATAGTAATACAGGGGGATTTGGGGGGGTTACATAGGGATAATGGATAAGAAAATGGAAGCTACTATTTAGGGTTTAGGGTTTAGGGCTTAGGGTTGTCTAATCTTCTTTTCGGTGTACAGCTGTAGGTATGCTGGATGTTCTTTTACACTTAGCTCTGGAATAAGGTCGGCAAGCTGGTGTGAGGCCAAGCCGGCAGTCCTACAACGATGCCAGTGCTGTGAACAGTATATTATGGCATGGAATATACTAGAATGCTATGGGATATTCTAGTATATTCTGGTCTGTTTTGCTTGCTTGCACAATCTCCAGTCTGCCTAGCCAGACATGTTTCAATTGTTTGCAAGAAGGGCAAATGGAGCTAAGTGCCGCTGCCAACATCACAGAACATGCGAGCTAGTTGGAATGGTACGGCTATAGCCTTGGTGGGGCTCAATATACGGGGGTTTCCCAAATTACGGGGTACTTTTTGGGGGTCCCTATAATAAGGACTAGAATATTTTGGGGTCTATATTGGGGTCCCCCTACTTTGGGAAACTACCAGAAAGCAGTAGAAGCCATCACCTGGTTTTGATACCAAGTATATTATATGTCCTATGCTGAACTCTAAAACCTGATGCCAAATCCTTAGCTTAGTGTGTCCCTTTCCTAATCTTGGAGGTTCATGGGCTTTACTACTAGTTAAACCTTACAGAATCCATGCCGAGCAGGCAGGAAGCCCTTTGCTAAGAGGATGGAAGCTTTGAGCTTTGGGATTCTGGGGAGAAACAAGTTGCCCTCATGGTTCCTTTTGAATCCCATAGCGTCCTGGGGCCAGAACCCGTGCGAAGAAACCCTACTTCCATGTCGCAGCTGGCAGCAATCTTGAAATCCATAAGCCCTAATCCGAATCCTCTAACCGCAGCCCCTGAAACCCAATCCCCCTGTCCTTGTTGTCAAGGCCCTTTCCAGCGTAGAACCTGGTAGATTTGTTATGTGGTTGCTTTGGAAATGCGGGCAGCATAGGACCCCATGTATGGGAGTGTAAAAAAAGAAGATGAAAGGGTCCCACGTAGGGATTATATCAGGACAAGTTTAAAGGAAATTCCAACGAGTCACGGTATTTCTTGGGCAACCAAAACCTGGTAAAGCTGTGCGACACTTTCCGTAAGTCTTCTGGGGAATTTCCACAACATGGAGCCTCCCCCAAACCCTAAACCACACTATTTGGTGGCTCACGGATTTGGTGTACAGGACTTACCTCGGACCCCAAACAATGCGAAAGAAACAGCAGCAGCCAACAGAACCAGTTCCCAGGTAAGGATCACAACCTCCAAAGATTTCCTGTTTGGGAACATCTAATGTTTCAGGTCGCTTTGGCTCAAATTAAGCTGAGGATTGTTGGGTTGGGGCGTTCAAGGCTTCGTCCTGCGTTTTGTCCTTAGACACACTGTCTCATGGAGAAGGGCTCAGGCTTTGTGGGGTAGCATGGAAATCAGATCCTCGTCCTACAGACCTATTGTCCTGGTCAGTTGCTTCTTCAGCGAGACTGCAGTCTTCACGCGCAGAGTTCGGAAGAGGCTATATCTTAACGTTGAAAGCTAAGCCAAGCACCCCCACTCAGCTTGAACTACTATTTCCTTTCGTCCCCAAACCTCACCAACCATGTGGTAGTTTCCCAAAATAGGGGGACCCCCAATATAGACCCCAATACTATAATCCTTATTAAGGGGACCCCCAAAATGGTACCCCTAATTTTGGGAAACCCCCCATATGTCACCTACCCAGTTTCAATTCGAGCGCTTTGCAGAAGTCTGCTTTGCCAAGGTGCTGAGAACCTCCAGACGAGAACTGGATCATGATCGGCGCCTTGGGCCAAGTATACCGCTCGTTGATGGGCCCTCCGGGGGTCATAAACGTGATCCGAATATTCGGGTCCTTATAGGAAGACTATTGAAACGTGAACCTTGTCGTTGCTTCTTGGGGTCAATGTGCGAAATGACATTCACCAATGTAAAATCTGAAAGTTAAAAATTCATAAATTGCAGGTTCCCGAAACATCCCCAAGTGTAGGTATGAAACGCTCATGAAGGCACACTCTAGCCGTCATGAACGGTGAGTTTGAGGGAAACCTCCGGACTGCCCACTTCCCACGCCTCCTAAACCATAATAATCCCCCTTAAGCAGATAGAATATGGCTTTTTGTACATTATAAGGAGGTCCCCATATACCCCATATTCGATCTACTCGAGGGGGACCATAATCCCCAACCCCAGCTCCAAAATGAGACACACACACACACACACACACACACACACACCCTCACACACACACACACCCACACACACACACACCCTCACACACACACACACACACCCACACACACACACACACACACACACACACACACCCGCGCACGCACACACACACACAGACACAGCGCGCGCATTCTTTGCAGGAGGCCCTCCGTCCTATCCTCAAAACAATTCACACATGAATGTTTCCAAAAATTAGGGGCACCTGTCGAGGGCTCCCCATAGCGAGGCTTATAGTATTTTGGGGTCTATATGGGGTTCCCTGATTTAATGAGCCAGATCTGCTCGAGGTCTGCGCATCCATCTTTCGAGCGGCCTGCTTTTGCATGTTGTTTTGGCTTTGGTGTAATAATCAGCTTACTGAAGTGAACTAGGGAATAAGGCTAAGGGAACATATTATGTGTGGATGATTCTCCCTCATGCCCTACTTACCAGCAGTAAGGAAGAGGATTTCGGAAGCCCCCCTAAACCCGAAACCCTAAACCCCAACCTTTATGGTAAGGACCCTATAGGAGTCATATAACCCCTAACCCCTAGACCCTTAATTAACAGTCATGAGGTTCTTGATATGGGGATTGGGCTTACACAAATCTCATGATTCTGTGAGGCCTTTTTAAATTTCAGGGTTTAGGGCAGATGACTTAGGGTATTGAATTCCATAGCTAGCATGCGATAGTAGCCGGGAAGGGACTATGATCAAAACTTTCTTCGCCCAACCCTACATGGAAACCAAAGTTGCAGTTTAGTATTTCCTAAACCCTCACAAGCCCTAAACCCTATAAACCCTAAGCCATGATCCGCGCGGTGATAAACATTTGATTTACGACAACGGTCACAGACAGACCAGACTTTCGGACGTACGACTCGTGGGTTTATAGCCCCCCTTACGTAGTATATTGAGGTTATATTAGGGCTATATAGGGATAATGGAAAAGAAAATGGAAACTACTATTTAGGGTTTAGGGTTTGGGGTATATGGTCCCCCTTAAGTGGATAGAATATAGGGTAATATTAAGCTATATTGGGGTTATATGGGGATAATGGAAAAGAAAATGGAAGCTACTATATTGGGTTATATAGGGTGCAGAATATGGGGTATATGCGGATGTTTTTAGAATATACCCAAAGGCATATTCTATCTACTCAAGGGGGTATTTGAGTTCTGCGCTAGGTGTTGCAATAGTCGAAGCGCTGAAGTAGCTAGTGACAGTGATCGCGCATACGCTGCAACTACTATAGGGTTTAGGGTTGAACTGATATCATGTTCTTCTGCATCCGAATACTGGGTTTCTGAGCACGGCAGGACAGCAGAGATCGCATGTATATGAGCCTTGGACGAAAAGTATGGTACATTCCTTGAAGGTCCCCCTGAACCCCCCTACACATCCTATCATAGGTTCCCCAACCTAACTTTAGTCCGTAGCTCATATATACACATGCGTATCTACATTTTGCAACTACGCGGGGTGGTTGCTTCGTCGAGTCGCAAATCATGCTGGTAATGTAGACCCGTCATTAATTAACCCCTCCCCCTTAGTTGGGATTATTCTAGGGATCCTACTATCAAGGCGCTCCAAAAGAAGAGGTGATTAATCAGGGGTCTACATTATGATTGCAGGCTGAATCTGTGGCCAACAAACAGAAGCAGGATCCTCCTAGCCCTGTCCTCCAGCATCCCGGTAATTCCAGTAAGGCGCTATGCCTTAAACCCTACACCCTAAGCCCTATACCTCAACCGTATGGTTCTTGGCTTCGGGTCTTGCGCAAGCTCGGGTTTTGGAGCTTCTGCTTTAAGGGGCCTGCTGCGTCAACTACCTGAACACCGGCCTCAATGCACGCGTTGATGCCAGACGATGAAACGCCTGGGACCAGACATCTGTCTCGCCATGCATTGCTTTGACTGATGTTCTTACAGCTACTGCGGGTCATAGGGACCACAAGGACGATATATGGGGAGGGTGTTGAAGACATCAGCTATAAGTATCCAATAAACCGGCTCCTCTTCGTCGAGCCTTACAAAAAGGATCCTTCTATTTACGGGATTCATGACACCATCTTTTAAACACACGTCCAAATGCGGGTTTCCTAAAAACAGGGATACCAATCACAGCGCGGAGTACATACATATATACATATACAGATCATGAGGAAATTTTAACAACGCATGCGTGGTTGGCATAAGAAAGCCCCAAAGTTCGTGGCAACACGAATCCTGATTGGCAGAGGTAGCCCTCATAATTGCCGATACAACTTTGAGGTCTGCGTGGTACACGCTATCCCAAACCCCCGCCTAAAGGATCCAAAAAATCAAACCCCAACAATATGAACCCCATTGCTCCATTGGGGAAGCTAGGGGATTTTCATATAGGGGGTTCCATTTTTTGGATCCTTTAGGGGGTCTGGGTATACCATGCTTGCACGAGGAATCCAGAACCACAATATAGGTGATTATCGGGGTTTAGGCTTTAGGGTTGCTCTACATCATATCCAACAATAAGGGGAATTCGGCCACCCCAACCCCAAACTGGTGGATAATCACATGGAAAAGAAAAGATAGTGAACTGGAAGCTGTTTTTTGTCGGGGTTGCCGCATTATGACTTAGCTTATGCATCATGAGAGGATTTTGGGAAAGCCCCTAAGTATATGGGATTGCCCAAACCCCTTTTTGGCAAGGCTGTTCCTCAACGATGGGACGCGTTCGGGCACGCTTTTAGTTCAGTGATTTGGGGGCTCTCATTGAGGATTATCAAGTACTCAGAAGACTAGCTATAGGTCCTGCGAACCTCCACGTGCAGCTGCGCCAACACTCGCAAATTACGGCTGAGGAAAGCTGCAGCCACCTTCGAGAGAACAAACATAGCAGACAAGGCCCCGGGCAGTTCACTGCAGGGATTGCGTAGCCGTTCTCCTTGGCGTGGTTCAGCAAGTCCACCAGGCCCTGAGATGTAGCATTCTATGCATGTTCACGGCCCTTCGGCTGTAGGTCCTTGGGGATTTCTCTCATGGACACTGAGAATACATGTAACCCCAATATAACCCCGTTATACTACAGTAGTGTCCATTTTCTTGTCCATTATCCCAATGTAGCCCCTATATAGCCCCTATATAATCCTTATATAACCCAAATATATTCACTATAACCCCAATATAATCCCCATATAACCTTGAGAATTCTGTGGATCCCTCGTCTCAAGGTCTCTGGCAAGGGGCTTGCACCTTTTAGTGCGTCCGGCTTAATGGATTTTCAGAAAAGATGTCAGGTCTTCAGATATATAGGAGCTCAATAGAGCTTCAAGAATCTGGCTTCCAAAGTTATGCATTTTTCGTGGTTTCCATTGTTTTTGGGTGAGTGGGTAGGGGCATGGCACGTGGGTGAATGCTTAACATTGTCCGGAAATGCAACAATCATCCTCAGTAGAGAGAGCATGTAGCCTAGACCCTGAACCTAAACAGAACCTACTCCCCTATAATCCCCTATATAACCCCAGTTTCCATTTCATTTTCCATTTTCTTTTCCATTTGATTCTCCATTTTTTGGGGGTAATATCCATATATACTCCAATATACTATAGTAGTTCTGGCTCGACAGTTCATCTGTGAATATTTTTGTGATTAGGAGCAGATTTTGATAGAACATAATCGGACCCCCCTGGGAGAAATCTAAACCCTTATCGTGAAACCTAAACCCAAGCAGGAAACCCACAAACCACATCCTAAAAGCTTGACCCTGAATCACGAAGAACATGTGCAGTGTAGTTTATAGCATCCTTAAAACCAGCGGTCTCCCAAAAGTTCCCTGGCAGCCTCTACCCTCCATGTGAATCTTCCCGAATGGTCTGTTCCAGAAGGACGAAGTCCAAAACCATGGGAACACCAGCCAAAGCCACTCAAAACCTCAAGCTTGTTAAAGCTTAAGCCCTGAATTGCAGACTCTAAGCCCACACAGCAAGAAAGCCCAAAGTTCAGAAGCTCTCAAACTAAGCTTTTCTAGCCTGGCCGGAGACCACACCAGGGTGAACGGACCTTCACAGAAAGGTTGTCCAAATTATGGTCGCCTTTTTCCGTAGTCCCCTCAGACCTATAATGAAAAAGACATGCTTAATGAATCCTTGGGGTTATACTACAATAAACGCTAATTCCTAAGGAGACTACAGTTTGGGGTACCCTGCATGTTAGGGGCCGTATTGCAAGTCATGGTTCGAGGCTCAAGGTTTAGGGTTGTCAACATTGCAGTCCTTGTAGGGCCGCAGAATATTTACTACACGGGTTTAGGGTTTAGGGTTGTTAAAATTATGGTGCCAGAACCTCTCGTTGAACATAGCTAGCCCTGCTGCCCTGCCATAGATAAAGGCGTTTTGGACTGGAGCGAAGCTATCTTCACTTGGTTAGGAACTGGCCATAAGTCTGGAATGGAAAAACGTGGAAACTTGCGGAAGAAAGCCTTCTTTACTCGGGAGTTTGGCACAACGATCCCCAAAAAGTCTCTTAGTGGAACCACCATCATCTCCGCCTTGCCCCTACCCATTATTGAGGTCCAAATCTCTTTGAGCAACTCAGACTTAGTAAGTAGTACCAGGGGAAGGAGAAATTAGGATTCAGGGTTTTGATCGTGGCTGATAAGGGAGCCGCCCAAAAGACCAACTCCCCCCTTTGTGCATGAGTGGTGGAGAACTCAACAGAAAATGGCTATGCGCAGAAGCAGCCAGGCAGGGTTAAGCGCCCTCAGCAGTTGGGAGTGCAGCAGTCTACTGCCAGGCAACGTCTGAACATTGAACCACTTGTATACTGCAAAGGACTCGAACCATCCGCAAAAGGGACAGGGCCCGGCTTCTGGATTAGAGATTAGGGTTTAGGGAGTAAAGTCTGGGCTCAAGTGCAGGGCTGCCTTGCACTGTAGTCAGTGTGGGCCCCATTGACTTTCCCCTACCATGCAGGATCTACGTTGGGAACCCTGCATCAAGGGATCTTTAGCCTACCAAACTCATTCTTTCTAGAACTAGATATACCGCACTGTTTATCCAATCTTGCCTTTGAAAAGAAGTTTCAACACTAGCCCCTAGCTTGACACCCCTTATATACCTCCAAAGTCTGAACTGAGTAGTGACCCTAAACCCTAAAATCCTAAACCCTCAATCCTAAACTCTAAACCCTAAACCCTCAATCCTAAACCCTAAACCCTAAACCTGAGCCCCAGACTCCGGCAGCTTTGGGAATTTGCCCACCGGCTGCTCCCGGCGTGAAAGCACTGGGAACCTGCGTGTCGGGTTCAGAGGCTTCGGGTCTAGGGTTTAGGGTTTTGGCATCTCGTTTTTTTGACATGTTTTTCCTGTTGAGTACCATTGCTTTTGGGGCGTGAGATTGATTGCGGTGGTAGGTTGGTGGGTACTGCCCCCTAAGAAACGTTTTGAATAGGGGACACCTATATAAGGGGTAACGTTGGGATCTGTGGGTACCATGGCGAGTTCTATACAGATATACAGAGGGTATAAACGGGTACGTAAGGCATAAAGGAGTGTGAGGTCCCTACATGGTAACTCCCTTCTGTAATTGCATTTGATTCATAGAGCGCGCCCTGTATTCGTAACAGAACTAGTATGCAATTCCTAGTGATGCGGGGCAGTACCCAATTTGTAGGGTTGTTTTTTCCTTGTGCCACTTCAGGGGTTCAGGGTGAAGGGCCTGCGCAGCCTCTATGAATAAGGATGGGAAGGGGGCAGACCCAAACTTGTGCGTTTGGGACTAACATGCTTCAGCGCGGGACTTGGGGCAACTGGCCTTTGGTTGCTAGGAATGAAGGATCCAGCAATCCCTAAATGACCTATAGTTTTTCAATTTCTTTTCCGTCTCTTCTCAGCTAACCAAAGGCCAGGCAAAGGATTCGGGGCTAGGCCAGACCTTAAAACCCCCCAAAGCTTGGAGCTCAAGCGTTGGCCGACTCCGGCTACTGGGCTGAGCAGGATCTGCAGTTAAAGCAGCATGCAAAATCCTGCTGTATTTTACCAAGCAGATGGCCTTTTAAGAAGATCTCGCAGTTTTTTGTACGAATTGTAACGCAAATCTAAAGATTAGCAAGATAAACAATGGAAAACCAACAAGAGAACTGATTCCTCAGCGAGTTCGCCTGCAACATGCTTGAATATAGCCCTCCAGTTAATGGCACTTGCTACCAAATTGCCTCCCAAAACATATGGCAAGTGCAGAGTACCCAGCACATTGCTCTATTATACTCGGATTCATAGAATTCGTCTGCGGAGTACATCTTTGCTGCACACCTTTGCCCAAGGTCAGTGGGCCTTGGGCACGAAAGTGACACAGAACTCACTTTTCTGGCGTATCATGCCCATGTGTTTTTCTGAGTCCAGATAAGGCACACCCCTTTCTTCCGCTACACACCTAGTTGGCAGACTTGGCTCGATCCCGCTGCTGGTCATGGCGGGATAGGGATCGGGTGTGGTCGTGAATTTCTGCTGCTGTTGCAGTGTTGTCGTAACTGCATGGCAGGAAAACAATGCCTCTTCTCGTCAATGGCGGCCTCAGTGCTGCAGGCTGCGAACTTTGAAGTCATAGTCAGCAATATAATCATCTTATAGTAATACTGTAATTATCAGAGTAATATCAATACCAACACTAACGTCAATAATGATAGTAATAGCGGAGTGGTAGTACTGATCACAAGAGGAAGAAACCGAATGCAGAAAGAACCAAACGTAATAACAACTACAACCCTAAACCCTAAAACCTTAAAATCCAGAACCCTAAACCCTAAAACCTTAAACCCCAGAACCCTAAACCCTCAAAACACCAACAAAAGACTATCCCTCCCCTTTTGTAGTAGGCTCCGGGCCGGCTGTGCTGTCCGAGCAGTGCGGCGGGAACGCACGGTGCAGGCAGCTCCCAACCTGGCTATGTTAAGCGTTTCGGGTTTAGGGATGAATTTCCCCAGTACACTATTAGAGTAGCTTCCATGTTCTTTTCCATTAGCCCTATAGAACCCCAAGATACTATAGTTGGCTTTAGACGTGAGAGTTGAGGGGTGTAGGGGTTAGAGGTGGGAGTTTAGGGGGTTTTACAAGGATTTGGCGGTTTAGGATCTAGGGTTTAAGGATGTCAGGGACATAGGGTTGATGAAGGGGGTGAGGATCACGGAATTGCAGGGTTTAGGGATGCGGGATTCAGAAGCTTTCGGGTTCAAGGCGCAGAGTCCAACATTTACCGGCTTATGCTTACAGATGACGATTTAAACCACTAGGGTTTCCGAGATGCAGCGTATAAGGTTTCGGCATATTCTAAAGTGTTGAGGGAGAAGGCTTAGGGTTTAGGAATGCAGCTGGACGGTCTAGATTTGAGGGGCCGTTTAACATGATTTGGGACGGGAAGGGGTTTGACTACGTTGGACCTTTTTGGACTCCTTTGGTTGATATCGGGGTTTCGGGCACAGGGGAAGCTTTGGCATTCGAAACCCTACAGGTTTGCAAGCGGACTAACTATGAGGATACATCTGATGCATCATCAGGTTTGCCGCCCACAAACAGAGTTCATCCCCGAAAACCTAGTTCCCAGGCATTTACCATGTTTAGGGTTCAGGGGGTCCAACGTGGGCAGCGATGACAAAGTACGACACGTGACTAACCTGAACAACATGGCTCCTCCTATGCCCCAGGAACCATGTGAGCCACTGTCTAAACTCCTAGTATCCCCCTTAATAACCCCCATAATAGTCCCCTACATATTCCCCTATATAGCCCCCTTTAAGGAGTTTAGACTATAGCTCATGTGGTACTCCTCTATACTCCACACCCTAAGCTCTATGAGCCCTAAAGCGTGGAAATCTGAAACAGGCCGGCCGTGCGCGAGTCCAGCTCCCAGTCTGGAGAGGACCTTGCTTATGAAAATTCTTCAGCAGATTAGGGCTTAGGGGTTTAGGGTTTAGGGTTTAGGGTTTGGGGTTTTGACAATTTTTCAGCAGATTAGGGCTTAGGGGTATAGGGTGTCTCAAGTATTTTAGGGTTTAGGGTTAATGGAAGAGAAAGTGCAAACAACTAGTGTATATTGGGGTTATATAGGGATCATGGAAAAATGGAAACTACCATTTAGGGTTTAGGGTTGTGGCTTGCTGTTAAGGACGTAAATGAAGTTACCATATTATGGGTATATAGTAGATAACAGGGTTTCCTTCTTATAGTAAATGAGATTAAGTTCCTTAACAGCAATCCAGTAATAATGTGCAGAGGCTGCAGAGGTTTCCAAAAATGAGGTGCCCCGTTTTGGGGGGTCACTGCCACCGCCACGACCAGGTCGACTAGCACACTGTTGTAACTGATGGAAGGGACCCTAAAAGTAAGGGAACTGCAGGAAAGGATTGTAGATAACCATGCTCTGAGGGGGCGTTAGCTGCAACAGCAACTTTAAGATAGGCAGAATCACTGACGATTGGACAAACATCTCCTATCATCCTTAAGCAATTCCGTCTCAAATATACCCATCGAGTCTTGAACCTACATGATCCTTACGTGGGGTTCTAATAGGCGCGTGGCCACGTAAACGTAAACGTGAGCTTCAACACCCCTCTTACTTTGAGGGAAAGGGTGTGCTTTATGGTCGCACGTAAGGGGGCAACCCTCTGCTGAGCAGACATTGACCAGGTGAACGGACAGCATTCCTTGAACGGTGGGCCTCTTTTACTAAACTCCGCGTCTACAGCCCAAACCCTGAACGCTAAAGTGCGAAGCCCTTTGGCCTTCAGCTCTTGTTTCATTTTCCATGTTGATTTTGCAATTCCTTCTTCCTTCTTCTTCCTCTACATACACCTAAATACCAGAACATATCCCTGTATACCTCATAGATCCCTGCATATAACCCAACCCCCAACCTCAATTTCACCGACCCGCTCAGACCGATAAGCCCCTGGCACTGCTCTGGCTCAGGCGAGGATCCGTCGCATCAGAAGCGGCCTGCTCATTGAGCTGAGTAGGAATTTCTGAAAACAACGGGGCCCTAGGGATTCTGTAGGGATTTATTATTGGGGCTATACGAAAATTTTGCCGGTCCGTATTCGGCAGCATGTAAGGATGATTTTGAGAAGTACCCTCGTATGTGGGATTTCTCAACATGGGGACCCTTTGTTCTCTTTAAAGTGGTCTCAATGTCTGGTTGACACAGAGGCTTAAGGGCTAAGGGCTGTGGGTGTGACTACAGGGGTCCCTCTTAAGGATTGCACATGTGCAGGCTGAGAAATTTCCCTTGTTGGCTGGTTGGATGGGCAAGGATTATAAGTCGGTGTTCTACAAAACCACAGCATAACCGGGTCCACCGTTTCCCTCCTGCCCCTCAAAGGGGCAGTAGATGGGTTGCATGCAACATAGAGGTAGGGTATCGGGGGTTGCCAGCCTCAGGTACTGCTGGCTAAGGGTTTATATGGTAGTTGTTCAACATGCCGGTCCCCAAAATGGCCATAATGTAGGTTCCTTGTTTTGTTAGGTCCCCTTTTAAGGAAGTGTATTGCCAATGGTCCCTTGTTTACAAGGACCTTGAGAGCAACCCCCCATATGAAGTGGCCATGATATGTCTTGAGGAAGAATTGGTGGCTTCCGCTCCAAAACTAGGTAGGCATATTACAAAAAATGGATTTGGGGGTGGGCTTGTCCCGAAGCCTAAGCTCTGAACCCACAATCCTGCAACGTACGTGACACCGGTGTGATTCACAGGAGGAACAAAAAGGGTGTAAGAACTGGACCGCGGTCCTACTTAATTAGGCCCTACAGCCGGTACATCTGCTGTTCTGTCTTTTGAAACGAATTGTCATATGATCCCTTGGGGGCATGCCTGTAATTGTCCACGCTCTAGACTCTAGACAGCACAATCCTCAGTCCTTACCCGAAATCCACCCTAAACCCTAAATCCCGAATCCTACATCCCAACCCCTCTAAATCCTAAACCCTGACTCTAGATCCTACATGCTCTATCCCCCAAAGCCCGGAACAGTAGAAACCCAAGCCTGGACCTGGGGTGCTGCGGCAAGAGTCCGTGTGGTCTGGATGCAGCTTGGGGTATAAAGTCGGGGCCTAAACGACTGGAATATGTAGCGTTGGGGGATGTTTCCCTTCTAGTATACCTATATAGGGGTCATAAGGGGATCATACCGGCAATAATTCAAGCTCATACAGTTGTAGGATTTATGGCTTCCAGGCTTCTGCAGCACTTCATGTATGGTGTATGGTTTTGATTTGCTGTCTGGGCTACTGGTCGGGGGATAAGTAGTGAGTGTGTTATCGTTTTCCACCTTTCGGTGTATATATATATATATTGGCTTTATCGCTTTTGGTGAGCGTGCTATCATTTTCCAGTCGAGAACCCTCCGCCAAGAACCGATAAAACCACACGTCAATTGGGCACGCGGAAATTGAAGTCCCGAAATTTGAGCTCCTCCGAACTATGTCCAAAGCATGTCAAGGCGCAATAGGCGCAAGTGAAGCTTGTGGTCTTTGGGCTCGGGCTTAGGGGTTAGCCCGTGGTTTGGGCAGGCATCGGGGACCTGTTCGGGGGGCCAATAGCAATGATCATACCACATGTTTATTGGGAAGGCAATCCTCTCCTTGTCTGTTTCAATTCTATCCTCAAGCAGTCCCTACCAAGCCCTTATAATACTCAACATCCTTGAAATTCAGTAGCTCGAGGAAGCTTCACTGAAAGGCCCTCTGTTCTCCTGGTACGCTTACCGAGCACGCGATGTCATGCAAGGGAAAGGACTTCCCGAAGTCTCAACACCGTTTCCTCTTCAATCGAAGTTGGAAGTCCCTACTAACGCTTGATCCCGATTAGTCTGGGGGGCCTTAATTGTGCGAAGCTTCGCCGAAACTATTCAACACCACCTGATTCGTTTGGGGGCCCTTAATTGTGAGAAGTTGCACTGCCAAAAAAGAATTCTGAGAATAAGCCAACCTTGTTTTCAAAAGCATGGCCAGCTTCCAAGAGCCCTCTGCACCTTTTCTGGACTTCTTCTCGAAACCATCTGAAACCTTTCTGCAAACTGAAAGAAACCCTCTGAACTCCTCCTCAAACCTTTCTGAATGCCTTCTGAAACCCTTCTGATCTATTACGGTGCCAATCCTGATCCCTCCTGTTGAATTTGCTTCAAACCTAAGATCCAGATTCGATTTGGGGGGGGGGACCCCCGCCCCGTTCCATTAATTAGGGACCCTATTTTGTTCGGGGGTACCCACACTAATCAGCACCAAACATTACGAGCTCGAAAAATCTACACTCTGAACCACAAACATGTTTTACCTACACCATGTCCTCCCTACAGCCCACACGTATTTGCGGTTTGACCGAGCCCCGCCATTACGTTTCTGATCGCTACCGTGCCACAACAGAGATTGAATCCCTGACCATCCTAGAACCAAACCTACCCACGAGTTTAGGGTTTAGGGTTCAGGGTCTAGCTAAACCAAAAACCCGTGAACCAAACCAGTGGTGGCTTGCAGAGAATCGAGGGGTGGATCCCTATAGCAGCCCCTACATAATTCCTTTCAATATGCCTGATACCGTCTTCCTTGATTCCCTACTACCAGGCCCAGAACTGATGGATGATTGTTCTTGCAAAGTATTCTACCCAAGAGGAGGATAGGCTCCTACTTTAGATTGGAGCTCCGGAACTAACTCAAACCCTGAACTCATTCCATTTCATAACAGGGCTCTGGTAGCGCAACCCTGAAAATGGGACCCTCTAGCTATCACGTGATTCTATTAGGGTGAGAATTTTCGGGGGCTGGGTGGCCAGAACGCTGCATCTGAGCTATTTTCTAAACTCCTAGTATCCCACTTAGTAAACACTATCATAGTCCACTATATATTCCCTTATCTAACCCCTTTAAGGAGTTTAGACCCTAAACCCTAAACCTTATATGGCCTTACAAGCCTATGTAATCCCTTATATAACCCCCCTTTACGGAGTTTAGACTATAGCTCAATTGACGGACTCTGGGGCTCCGGACCAAGCCAGCTGGTGCTGGGGCCAGGCCGGTGAAAGCGAAGGCAGGTGCGCCTGAGTCAGGGGGCTCAAAAGGTGGGATAAAGGAAGGCGGGGCATAGGAAATAAGCCCCAACCCTAAACCCTAACCCCTAAACCCTATATACTATACCTTCGTCCCACTTTTTGAGCTCCCTGACTGAGAGAGGACTGAAGTGGCTTTGGGGCGTAATGTTGAGGCTTTGGAGCTTAGGGTTCAGGCTTTACAAACCCTAAACCCTAAAAGTTTAGGGGTTTAGGGTTCAAAGTTTGAGGGGGTTGAGGGTTTGGAGTCTGGGGTTTACGTTGCCTTGTTTGGGGATGTAGCCTTGATTGAGGGCTACAGATGAGAAGGATAAAGAGATCAAAGCTCTCAATGGCCCACGCCCGATGCGACTCATGTGAGCTATAGTCTAAACTCCTTAAAGGGGGGTGATATAGGTGAATAGGGGGATACTAGGAGTCTAGACTACAGCTCATATGAAGATGATTACCAGCATGATTTTGCGGTCTTGGTCCTAACGCAAACAACCGTTGACGAGGAAGAGTTATTCGGACATTTCAGGGTCAGTCACAAGGAACGACCTCCCATCTTTGAGGAATCCACCCCACCACTCCTAACGACACTCGAGCGTGCTCAGTGGCTGAACCAGGTAAGACTACGTTCTTCTTATAAACAGTTTAAGATGCTCGTTCAAAGTATGGCGCCCTCACAATGAACAGTCTTATCACTGTCTCATTCAAGCCCATCCATTTATAGGAACGTCCCCCACCGCCCTACTACAACATACACCGAAAACAGCACCATCATTGAATCTGGATTCATTTGAGCTATTGTCTAAACTCCTAGTATCCCCCTCAATAACCCTTCTGCTAGTCCCCTATATATAACCACCCTTTAAAGAGTTTAGACTATAGCTCATGCGCGGAGGCTAGGTATTTGGGGATGGGTTTATATATATACATAGAATATTACCCCTACATATCCTCTATTATAGAACCCATTATAGTAGCTTCCATTGTATTTTCCATTATCCCTGTAAAAAACTCCAAGTATATTCCCTAAACCCTAAACCTTAACTCTACTTAAGGGCATTATACCTTAGTCCACGAGAACTCGGGATGCCGCCGTTCATCATCGCCTTGGTAGAAACTGAGGTTTAGAGAGGTTCCCTTTTAAGGGGATATAGGGGGGTTATACTGGGGTTATATAGGGATATATGGGGCTTAGGATTTAGGGTTTAGGGTTCAGGTTAGATTGGGTCAATCCGCCACCCAGTAATGGGTACGACAAGGGACTATGTAGGCATACTACGGCCCTATTAACTCCATATTAAGTCGCTATTACTATAGGGGGGATTGACCTAAGGTTAGAGATAAGGGTTTGAAGATCTTAGGGTCTGGGTGTCTGGAGTTCATGGTTGGACTCCCCGAACGGGAAGACCCCGGGGCATGAATGCAATTTTGGCACAATCTTTTGGTGACACTGTCATGGCCTGAGTAGGAGTACTAATCAAAAGTTTGGCAATGGCAAAATGCAGTGATACCATGTGAGCCATAGTCTTGACATACCCCTCCCCCCTGAGGAGTTTACAGTACAGCTCGCATTTCTACCGTGGCCCTGACCCTGCAAGCACCTCGGATTTTTCTACCTTTTCATGACTGAGAAGTGATGCTCGCAGCCGCCTTTAGTTAGCTAGGAATGAAGGAATGGATCTCTATGGTAGTCCCTATATAACCCATTATAGTCGTTTCCAGTTTCTTTTCCATTCCTTCATTCCCAGGTATCCAAAGGCCAGATTAGGGGTTTCGGGGTTTAGGGATCCTCCAAGCCAGGCGGCTCAGAGAATGCCTATGCGCTGTCAAAATGCGATATACGTGTTTAGGATTTAGGGTTTTGGCTTAAGGATTTAGGGTTTAGGATTTAGGGTTGAGGATTTAGGGTTAAGGGTTTAGGGTGTGCTGGGTTAAAGCGTGGTTGAAAATGGGGAACTACATACGGATTAACTAATGAATCGTATATGGGTTGTATGAGGATTTTGTGGGGGTGATGGGGGGCTTATATGAGCTACAGTCTAAACTCCTACTATCCCCTTTAATAACCCTTATAGTATTCCCCTACATAGTATCCCCTGAATAACCCCCCTTTGAGGAGTTTAGACTACAACTCATATAGAACAGGTATTGACCCTGAAGGTTGACTGCCTGTGCAGCAACTCTGTTCGCAACTTGGCGAGACCGACTTTTCCGACCTAGGTTCCGAGCCAAAGCAACAGCTTTAAAACTTGGACCCTAGTCTTCGAACAAAACAAAATTCTTGACCCCTAAACCCCCTTTTCCTGACTCCTCACACCTCACTACAGTACTTGCCTAATATATACACGATTGTACTATAGTAGTTGGTCAACGGGTCATAGAACGCCGTGGTGTTTTATAGCATTTTTTAGATTTTAAGGTTTATTTCAAGATTTTAGGGTTTACTTGGGCGTTCTATGTCTCGTGCTCTGGTTTAAACAATATACGTATTTGGACTTCGTCCATGG
>CAJNIZ010010588.1:0-12002 GCA_905231905.1 Symbiodinium pilosum | reverse complement strand
TATATATATATACATACATGTGCGTATACTTTTCCAGACTCCAACTTCCTCTGCGCCTTCTTGTAGGCACCTCTATAGTGCAGATGTAGGATACCCATATCATGGTCACGTAGATTAAGTTCCTTAACAGCAACCAAGTACACCCAAAAACCCCAGGAATTTCTGGTGTCCAGTGCGGGTTGTAGCATTCCCTAACCTATTCTCACTTCTACTAGTATCAGGGTTATAAACATTTTTGCCATTATATATATATACAACAGTATACCATAATATAGTATCGTATACTATAATTCCCTAAGCTGCCATAAGCCTCCCAATCCCGAGGTGGTACCTCCGCAGCGGAATTGCGCCTCTCAAACGCAGGGCTTTCAAAACCTAGTGACAGCCTGAAGGAGATACAACTGCGACGTTCTCCTGTTGCGAGAGCAGTTGCAGGACCTTGTTTCAAAGGGCTCATGGGCTGCTGTACCCCAAGCCCTAAGCTGGGTTTGGGGAATGGGGCTTCTGAGGCAGCATCAGGGTTTCAAGCCGAAAGCAAGGAACATGAACTAAGCTACCAGAATATGGATACATCGTAAACACTACAGTGTCTCAATTATCGTAGCTTTGCAAACAAAAAACATAAGCCCCAACAACTCAGATCATAGCCTTGCTCAGAAGCTTCTGTCATAGCGCCCTCGGCTTGACAAAGCTTTGAATGCGGAACAGTGTTGAGGGTTTAGAGGCTTAGGGATTCAGTGAGAAGACGTTGTGCTCAAATGGCACCCGCCCCCCAATAATTTCCCCAGCACCCCCTCAACAACAAACAAGAAATACTGTGCCAACCCCCCTCCCCCACCCACCCCATGTAGGACAATCGTATATCAGCAGCAATATTTGTTCTGCAGGAGTGGAGGGGGGGTTCTTCTAAAGGGAGTGGATTGACACACTTCTGCAATCTGCTTTCGAAAGTTTCTGCAATGGGTTTAGGGTTCAGGGTTTAGCGTTAGGGTTTGTTCCTGGAAATCCTTTAAAGCAGCAGCCAAAACCTTCGGTTCTCGAAGCAAGTCCCAAAGCCTTTTAAGTTTGAGGGCCCCTTATAAGTTTTGACTCCAAACCCAAATGAGCTATAGCTACAGCAGTCCCGTATATAATCCCGTATATAACCTCTAGGGACCCTACGAGTCAACCCAGAACCCTTCCCCTGACCTAAACCCTAAACCCTGAAGCATAAACCTAAGCCTTAAACCTACGTGGAGGAGCTCCGAATGGGAGACAAGGTTTACTTCGAGATCGAGATGCTGGACAAAACCACGCCTCAGGCCAGGTTATGGGCTCCTGGGTACTTCCCAAAATAGGGTTTAGGGTTTAGGGTTATATAGATTGAAATGCGGATGTATAAGGTTATGGGGATATATAATAGAGGATATATAGGATTATAGAGGGACATGTAGGGGATATATAGGGGATATAAAGGGAGATATATAGGGGATACTCGTACGTAGGGATGTAGGGCTTTGGGTTTAGGCACTAGGGTTTCCCAAAATTTGGGGTGCCAGTATTGGGGGTCCCTATGACAAGGATTCCAGTTTGTTGTGGGTCTTTTCGGGATGCCCTTAATTTTGGAAAATTCCCATAAAGGGCGATATAGGGGTAACGGAGACAAAAATGGAAACCGATACATTGTTGTAATCGGGCATCTGTAGGGTCTGGAGTTTGGGGTTCATGATTATGGGAGTTGGGGTTTAAACCCTAAGCCCCTGAACCCTAAACCCTAATGGGGTTCAGGGTTCAGGGTTCAGGGATTCCAGGTTTGGGGTGCAGGCGTTCAGTCTTGCAGGTCGGACGGCAGGGCTGAGCTGCAGTTCCATGCTCCTTTAAACGGTCATATGGGTGGTTCTCAAAACTATGGTCCCTTTTTGAGGACCCTAAATATCAGGTGCCGTATTATAATAGGGACCCAAAAAGGGACCATAATCTTAACAACAGCCCATATCTGTGCCTGCTCGAACTGATCTAACATGAGATACTGACAAGGTCTTCTCAGCCCTGAGCCCTAAGGCCTAAGTTCTGTGTTTAAGAAGTACCCAGCTGGAACTGTTCTTGACTAGGCTGGGTTGTTGTGATGTGTCTATCATAAAATAGCAACTTAGGCTGCGTTCCTTAGCAGTAGCCCAGCAAGGTCTTTAGGGACTTGCAATTGAAGCTTGAGCATCTAGTGTTTCCGACTAGGTTTATGAGAAGATTTTGCAAATCCCAACCCCCCTCCCCCTTTAGAAGACATATGAGCTCCTGTCAATATTTGCCTTATTAAGGGGCCGGACATAGGGGTCCTCTTGTACTTTAGTATAGTCCCTAATATAGTCCTTAATGAGGAACCCATGTCCATTAAATTATGCAGGAAATATTGACTGTAGCTCATATGATGGTAATAGGGTACTCATCTCCCGGGTTGGGGTTACCAAAGCTCCCTCAGAGTGGGTGGCTCTGGGTTGCTCGGTACAAAGCTTTCAGAGCTGAAGCTGTTGCTTTCCCCTAGACACTAAACTCAATGCCCCTACAGTAAAAGCCCCTAAGTATGGAATTGATAGGGCCTTAATATACTTGCAACAGTTCCTTGTGGTACTCATTACTTGACATAGATTAAACCCTGTATCCAACAATACAGGCTATGCCGTCGGTTTTCAGGGTGCCAGGGTACTTGTCATTCAGTTCGGGTGTTGCTGTGTGAGTCCCTACCCGGAAGCCTTTGACAAAGCTTGATGGGAATTATGTTCTTTCTGCTGGGGCGCATGTATTATTTTGATTCTGAGGTGGTCATAAGCTTCAGACAGGCGAGGGTATGTTTGTCTCAAGCCACAAACGAGGTCTGTTTTCAAAACAACCCGCTGTGCTGTTCGCCACTCTTCTCATGGTATTGTCTCCTGCCTTGCAGAATCACCACTAGAATTCACTGACACCTGATCAGCTGCCTTGTTGTGGCAGGGGCAACCGGGGCAATGGGGCTCGAAGAGATCAAACGAAGCCTCCGGAAAGCCTTGTGAATGGGCTATAGTCTAAACTCCATTCCAGGGCTTGTTAAGGGGGATACTAGGAGTTTCTATGATAGCTCAAATGGCTTCAACGGACTGTTGCAACGGGCTTTCTTCTTGTGCCATCGAAGTTGTTGTGGACCCTAAAGCCCCAGCCTGTAAGCTTTGTGGTTGTGTCATACGGATAGTCGGACTCAATCACTGCAAATGTTTGCCTAGCCTCCTAATTAGCCATGAACCTTAACCTCTGGCCCTTCAGGAGAACACACCGGGGTTTAGTAGGGAATAAGGGAATATAATCCCGACATAGTCCCCATAGCATATATTCCCATATGGTAGTTTCCCAAAATAGGGGGAACCCAATATAGACCCCCAATATACTATAATCCTTATTATTGGGACCCCCAAAAAGGTACCCCTAATTTTGGGAAACTCCCACATCCCAATCCTAAACCCTAAACCCTAAACCCTAAACCCCTAAACCCTAGTCCCTGTAGCATATATTCCCATATTCCCTACTAACCCCCTTCCAGCGCAAGCCGCAGGCAAAGAACATCCGACCCGCTCGCCTGGGCTCCTCTCCGGCGAGGGACCGGCGTGAAGACTATTAGGGTTTCAGGGTTTAGGGTTTAGGGTTCTGAGAGCCGTACACCATGAGGGGGTTCACGGAAATCATTGTTTTTAGGGGTACCCATAATAAGGATAATGAAATATTGGGTTCAGTTTTGGGGCCCCTTATTTGTCAAACCTACCTTTGACTCCTCAACCTTTAAGCGCGAAACCCTCAATCCCAGATCCTTAAACTCTAAGAACCCCGCATCTGGATTCTAGATCTGCGTTGGGACTCTAAACTCTAGACCCTAAACCCTTACAATTCTTGGAGAGGAATTCGCGAAGGATCTTCTTTCATCCTGGGGAATCGGGATTAATTACATAAGCCCTAAGCGGTTTCTTGAGGCCCTGGTCGCACACGAACCCTCTCCGAAAGCAGCAGCCTTTAGTTACAAGTACGATGTGAACCAAACAGGAATATTAGGAGTTATCCTTCATGCATATAGTCCCCCTGAAGTAGATAGAATGTCGAACTCCCCAAATCATAAAAGATCATGAGCCTCTCATACCCCATATTCTATCTACTTAATACATTGACACACACACACACACACCCACACGCTAGCACAAGGCTATCTTATTCTAACCGCTCTCCCCAAAAGACCTTAATTTAGAGGAACCTAGGGGGGCAGTATAGAGGAGGGTGGTAAGGGAACCCACGACTGTCTCACTCTAAATGTGAAGCTTCTGCGCCTCGAGGTCCACGGCAAGCACGGTTTAGGATGGAGCATTCAGGGTTTAGGGTTCAGAGCCTGAGCAAAGGCCTGGTTCGCCAAGGCTTGTAGGATTTCATGATGGTTTTTGGAGGAATTCATACTCATAGTGTTATTGTCATAGTGTTTTTGTTAAGAAGAAGCATTTGAGAGCAAGCATCTTTATTACCAAATAGCAGTCACCCCGAACATAGAATGTCTACAAGATTTTGAAAGAGTGCTGTCAATCAGATGGAAATCCAAAAGCGTGTGTAGCCTCCAGTGTCCAAACCCCAAACCCCAAAGCCTAGGGGTTTAAGACCTTAGGGGTTTAGGGGTTCAGGGGTTTTAAGGGTTTAAGGTTCGTGGTTTAGGGTAAACTAACCTAAGCCCTACTCCCTAAACCGACGGCTTATACAAATCTACGGCAGGAATTGAGAGAGCTCCTCGGCGTGACGAGCTCGCACGTCGGCAGGTGCTGGGGTCCTCTACTTGTAGAAATGATACTTCGTACTTAAATCCACATTATTGTACCCCAAACCTTCAAACCCTAAACGATTAGAACCCTATCGAGGGATTTAGGGGGCTTTCATTTTGCGTTTAGTATATAGTCATAATTGCTTTGTTTAAATTACCTTGAACCTCGGAGTAGGGTTGATGCAGAGGTTCCTTGAGAATTTAAGAGTTAGGAATTAGGTTTAAGGGTTCAGGGCTTAGGGTTTAGGGTTTGGGGGCTAGGGTTCAGGGTTCAGGTGTCGGCCCCCATATTTGAAACATGACCACTAGGGCTCCTCATATGTGAGAGCCACTGCTTGGAGCTTGTCCAAGTCGTCCGAAACTCCAAGCACAGAAATAGTGGGCTTTCGCCAGCCCGAAAATCCAAACCGCAGCCGTACAACCCTAGACCTTCAGGTTTGTTCTTCATCGGGGGCTTTGCAACTTATGCGTCATCATTTCATGATACATTCCTGGTCTCCAAGGGGGGAAGCAGACGAGGGAGGACCATGTAATGGGAACATAGGGGTCCTTGAGGCCATTTTGGGGGTGGGGTGCGGATCTATCTAGGGTCTATGAGGATTCCATTCTCCCCCCTTCACTGCGACAAGAATTTTAGGCTTTAGGGTTCACCTTGTAGGGGACAGCAGCAACCATATAGGGGTTGAGGGTTTGGACTTTGGGGTTCAGGGTACATGGACTGTACGTTGAGATCAGTTTGGTCCGATCTCTTTGAGTTCAACCTGAGGCCCTTAGATACAATTGTTTAGGGTTTAGGGTGTTTTGGGTGTTTAGGGTTTAGGGCTTAGGGATTGCAATTATGATAGGCCAGACTTCCCGAGCTCCAGAAAAGCATGAGACCCTAAAGTTGCAACGACACCTCGTAAGAGAAAGTTCCTTTTTCTGGCGATAAAAAGGGCATCACTAGCGATCTGCTGGGATCCAAGCCATGGGGATTGTTTGAGTCCTCACAAAGAGGCATATAGTCCCCCTTAAGTAGATAGAATTAGATAGACTATGGGGTATATGGGGATCTTATGATAATATGCCCAAAGTCATACTCTATCTACTTTAGGGGGACTATCTGCAGCTAGTGCTGTGATTTCCTTTATGCGCCTTTCCGCCTTGCATGCCCAATATGGCAATTCCATAAATCGGGAGTCCCAAAAGGGACTGTGGCGCAAATGTCTGGCACAGCTCCGCACGTCTAGAGCTGAAATCTAGGTGAACCCTAAACCCAAACCCTTAAACCGTAAACCCTAAACCCTGAACGAATCTAGGTTTGGGCAGGCATCAACCCTACACCGCAACAAAACTCATGAATCTGTGGCTTCAGCTGTCATTGGCGCCGGATGTAAACCAAGCGCCCTTAGATCTGTGGCCAAAGCTAATGAAAAGTACGGCCAGAATTTGGGCGCTTTGCTTCATTGGGTTCCCAGAAGAAAGGAAGAGGGCTTCGCGACATTTGGTGAGAAATGCTTGTTTCATTGAAGATGGCGTGTCCCTATTCTGGACTATGCTGAGGTTGCTAGGAAACATTCCGTTTTGGGGATTACGAGGCGAAGATGGAGTCCTTACTCGAGATTTTGTAGAGGTGGTTTTGAGAAATTCTTTTTTGACACTGCCGGGCTGTTCTCAAGATTCAGTCTTCTTTTTTCAATATATTTTGGGATTTTTGGTCTGTCGTTGAGGCTGTTTTATTCAAGTGCTTCTCTGGCTTTGGCAGGGGCCCTGTGCAATAGGTCAACTCAAACCCAGACCTAAAACTCTATAATCAACATCCTCAACCCTGAGCAGGAGAGCCTGCAGCCCAAGAACCAGAAATCCCCGAAAACTTTTCCGGCCTTCCAACTCCAAACCCGCGTTACTTGTCTGCTTCCTATCTGAAGACAATTCCACTATTTCTAGCAGTCCAGGTACTTCATGCAAGACATCTCCTACTTTGCCCCTAAACGCCCTAAACCCTAAACCCCCCGAACAGGCCTGAGTTTGCCGAAGCTTCAGCCGCAATGCCTGGCATCATCCCTGGTGGGATGCGCTACGGCGACTGGAGGGAGTTCGAAAGAAGACAGGCAACGTGGGATCTAGAGCTTAGGGTTTAAGGTTTAGGGATTAGGGGTTTGGTGTTAGGGTTGCGGATTTAGGTCTTTGGATTTAAGGTTTCGGATTTAGAGATTAGGGTTTCGGTGTTAGGGTTGCGGATTTAGGTCTTCGGATTTAAGGTTTCGGATTTAGGGTTTAGGGTTTCGGATTTAGGGTTTAGGCACCTATTTTTGGGATGCTGAGTTTGGGTTTCAGGGTTCAGGGATCCTGGGTTGGGAGTTCAGGAGCTTTTTGAGAGCCCCTCAGGGTTGCCTTCGGATTTATAGTCCCCCTTAAGTAGATAGAATATGGGGTATATGGGGATCTTATTATAATATACTCAAAGCCATATTCTATTTTCTCTTAAGGGGGACTATGGGGTTTTATACTTTCAGCTGCTGCTTGGTGACATACTCTGGTTCCGTATGATCTGGTGGCATTGTTTTGGCTGGAAATCATGTGCTGGTGGGGGGCAAATCCTGCATCACTACGATCCTTATGTTTCTAAGGCCTCAGCCTAGGACTAGTCCCGAAATCTCTGAACCCTACACCCTCAACCGCACGTATATATTAAACACTGCCCCTCGCAGTGAGCCCACTAAACCTGTTGAACCTTCGTGGAATCCTCGCTTCAATTTGGAACGGGGGAGCAGTTTATGGCCATCCGAAAAGCCTCAGCCCCAGACCCAAGACCTTGCATCAGCAGCCCGAAACCCTTAAGTCCTAAGCCTTAAGCCCTAAACCCTGAACCCCAAACCCTAAAAGCATAAACCACGAAGCCCTGACCCCATAGCAGTCTCAGCCCAAGATCATTCCGTGCATGGTTTTTGAAGTCCTTAGCCTCTGCTAGGCTTTTCTGGTTTCGTGTTAGTTTAGGGCACGTGCTTACAGTTTAAGGTCTAGGGTTTAGGAGGGGGCTGTGGTAAATGGGCATTTTCTATTGTGGTATATGTGGGGTACATATGGGTGGTTGTCAAAATTATGGTCCCTTTTTGGATCCCAATTATAGTACGGCACCTTATATTTAGGGTACAAAAAGGGACCATAATTTTGACAACCACCCATATGGATCACTTGATAGCTCTGTCTGTTCCACATTGAGCCGAGCTGCTTTTATAGCTGCTGTTCCCTAGGCCCGATACCATAAACCGCTAACCATTGCTAGCCCTCCACTGCTGCTATTGTTCTCCTTAGACTTCATATTCCGACACACTGAACCCTGCACCTTTACCTTTTACTTTTCTGCTTTAGTAGATCAAACAGCAAATTTCAACCCCTTGCTTTCTGAGTCTTTTTTAGTAGTAGCAAGAACAGCAAACCCAAAGCCCGAAGATTTTTTTGATTACGTCTCCGCACCCATTAATAGTGATCACTAGGGGTAGTGGCACCTCCATGAGGGTCATTTCTCCACTACACCTGCTCTTGGGCCCCACACACAGAAATAGTGGTAAAATAGGAAGAAAAGAAGGACATATAATTACCATTATCCTCTGTGGTGACTGTTAGTGGGTGAGTGCCCAACCTAAACCATACCGTTGTTAGTCCGGGGGGGGCAACCCTAAACCCTAAACCTTCAACCCTAAACACTGAACAGACTGGCATGATAGTATGGACGCCCCTGAAGGAACCCTTGCTCTCATATTTATGGTTTAGGGTTTAGGGGTTTAGGGGTCTAGGGATTAGGGGTTTAGGCGGCCAGGCTTTAAGGTTTAGGGTTTAGGGCTTCACAGCTTCATCTTACGGCCCCCAAAGTTGGACTCCAAATACGAACACAATAACAGCCCTACTGCGTTTGGATTTTTCGGCGGTTTAGGGTTTAGGTTGGGTACTGCCCCCACCCAGTAACTGTTTATATTAGGGGTCCTATTAAGGGCTATATAACCATATTATAAGTATTATCCAACTGTTACTGAGGGGGGGCAGTACCCAATGTAGCCACAACAAATTTGTGATGCTCGCCGGCAGGCAGACGCGTTGCGCCCACAGGCTGCTGCCGCACAGGCTGCCGCCGCACAGGCTGCTGGGACCTCAGCTTAATTTTGGGTGGTTGTCAAAATTATGATCCCTTTTTGGGTACCCTAAATATTAGGTGCCAAATTATAATAGGGATACAACAAGGGACCATAATTTTTGACAACCACCCTTTTGGGTACTGCTCCCACCCTGGAACAGTTGGATAATAGTTACAACATGAAAATATACAGCCTTTAATGATTATCCCAATGGTTGACTGTTACTGTGTGGGAGGCAGTACCCAAGCTTGATTACTTTTCTGCGGCTTGAGCCGAGGAAGTGTTGTTTCGGGTGTACAGAGTTGTTTTTCTTTCTTGATGGGGGCTCGGGTCCCCATTCTAATTATACCTCCACGGTGGGTATTGAAGAGCCGCATGACACCAAGTACTTTATACCCTGAGAATTTTGGTATGGCTGTATATTAATGTCATGCAAGTTTTTTAGTAGCAGCAGTATCTTGGAGGGCCGTTTCACTTATACAACCTACCTGGTAACTTGTGTTATCAGGTTCCGAAAGCCTAAGGTGTAAATCCTGAGCGCAGTAGGTTGCGCAAGGTTTAGGGTTCAGGGTTTGAGAGTTTAGGGTCTAGGGTTTAGGAAGCCGTAGCTCTATTTGCCCAAATATGATATACCTAGTACTTGTGGCCCAGTTATCACCATATTAGGGGACTAAGGTGGCGCATAATTGAGTCAGTTGTACTTGGGTTATGGTTACCCTAAACCTTATACCCCGTATAGAACCCTGTGTAAACCTTATACCACCTGTCTGGTTAGGTTACAGTTGCTCTGAAATGTCAAGTACTCATGAACACAAGAGTAGTATTATTGAGAGTGCCCCAATTTCTGTAAGATCACATCATGCTTTTGGCTATGGCGCTTTCTACGCGGAACATCTGTTTGCTAGGCTTACCGTAGCCACCAACTATAACCCTAAACCCTGCACCTTAAATCCTAAACCACAAGCCCTGAACACATGAGCTATAGCCTAAACTCCTAGTATCCCCCTTTATACTCCCTACAGTAGTCCCCTGTATAATCCTTGTATAACCCCCTTTAAGGAGTTTAGACTGTAGCATTGGCATGGCTTCAAGGCGTTGTGCGGCTCGCCTCCGATGACTGCACAGTCGCCTCCCTGGGCCGCGGTGAGCCCACCGTGCCTCAGATGGAGCAGGGTTGGGGGTTAAGGTTTCAGGGTTTAGGATTGAGGGTTTAGGGTTTAGGGATTAGGGTTTAGGGTTTAAGGGTGTTGGGGTAAAGGGTTTAGGCTTTGGGGTGTTTTCAATTTCTCGGTCTAAGGCGTGTGGAAATCACAGGTTTCTCAAATATGGGGCCCCCGCATTTGGTAGTGTACAGGGGATTTTTGGGAACCTGCACGCGCATACCTATGTGATTGAAGAAATCTTGCACCACGTCGGATTCCCACTGGGTGTGGGGTATATGGGTAGTTCCCAAAACGAGGGTCCCATGTTGGTAACCCTAGATATCTGGTGCTGTAATATAATCTATAGCCCATAAGATCCATCATTTTGAGAACAACCCATGTAAGCTGGTGAGGTTCCTTCATCCATGGTGTAGGCCGGGGTCATAGGGTTCCTTGTTGCAATGAGTATTGCCCCTAAATGCCAGGCTCATGCCCCTAAGCCCTGAACCCTAATTGGCTGGGGAGTCTCTCAAAAGTATCCGTCCCATGTCTGAGGTTCTACAGGGATTTTATGAACTATGGGTCCCTTCCACTTGTCCATGGTCTTCCGGTGGAAGATGACGGGGGTGCGTTGAGTTGACAAGCTCCCGTTCAGAATCTTGGACACAGGATCACGAGTCTCCGGATGTATGTGGGTCAGGAACAGTTGGCCATCCAGGCCATCAAAGTAGCAGCGATATTCCTTGGGGATTAATTGTGCCATTCATGCAGCGCCATGACGGCGGCCACTGCAGCTGCTTGCTATTGTGCTGGTCGGCATTGTCTATGTACATATCTATATATCATATATCTATAGTACAGTAGTAGAACCCGATCATGCCATAGGGAACAGCAGTAAGATAAATTTGCTGAGATGAATTTCATAAACTCTAGACCCCCAAAAACCGCAAGACCTTTCCCTTTGAATGTACGCTGCACAAATGGTCTCGAATCAGTAGATCAGGTAAAGTTCATAGTAACTGTGTATTCCCTCCGCCCAAGGAGCCAGCCTCCCTTAAAAGGAGATATACCAATACAATAGCAGAGTTTAGGGGTTTAGGGGTTTAGGGTTTAGGGGTTGGGGGTTTACGGGAGATATACAATACCAGTATATGATTGGGGGCATATCCATGATGAGGGGGATGGGGGGGGGCACATCATGGGTAGGTTCCTTGCATAATTAAGGTATAGGGTACGCCAAATAGACCAGAAAGTAATGCTGGTGATTTTTCACGTCCCTACATCACATCACCCCTATATACCCTTATGGAATCCCAGTTTCCATTTCATCTTCCATGCACTTTTCCGCTTGAGTCTGACTTATGGAGTAATATTGGTAATATCATTTAGCACCCTACATCAGGGGAACCCTAAACCCTAAACCCTGTATAAACCCTAAACCCTCAGCCCTGTATAAACCCTAAACCCTAAACTCTGTATAAACCCTAAACCCTAAACCCTCCCGTCGGGTTCACTTGCAACGCTGCGTTTTGGAGGATTTTTGATGTTTTATGTGTTTTCGGGCAATGTTTTGAGAGGGTCATTTGTAGGTTTGCGGAGGATTGTTTTTGATGTAGGCTCTTCAAGGCATCGAGGTGAACGGAGGATGTTTCTTGTGTTTTCGGGAAAGGGCATGACAGGGTCATTTGGACATTTGCGCAGGGGTGTTTCTCATGCAGGTTTGTCCAAGGCAAGCGGAGGCGCACGTTGGAAGATTCAGAATTCGAGCAGGGGCTCGAGATGCTGCAAGCAGGACACAGTTGCCTGCCAAGTGGCCGATTTCTCCAGGTTAGTCCGGCTGGGATTCTTTCGAACTCTTTGGGCTCAGCATGTTTCGGGTTTAGGGTCTTCCTGTAGGTCTTCCTGAAGCTTTTAGAGGTTACCTTAGGGTTACTTTTATGGTGCCCATCTCATGTT
>CAJNIZ010010586.1:1895-12004 GCA_905231905.1 Symbiodinium pilosum | reverse complement strand
AAAAAAAAAAAAAAAAAAACCTTTCTTGCGGTCAAAGGGGCCATCCCTTCGTTCTGTTTGGAGGCATGGCATCGATGCTACTGTGGGGGCCCTGATGTAACTGCAGTATACTGTAAGTATTATACCCGAAAACCTTTTCTCTGAGACCTACATATGACCCCCTACTTCAGCCACCATATAATCCCAGCTTCCAGTTCGCATTCCATTTTTCTTATCCAGTGGATTTTAAATTATTGTGAAGTTATTGTGGTAATATCCTTATCCTAGACGCTCAGTCCCATCCTAAACCCAAACCATGGGCCCCTACTTTGCACGGAGCCCGCAGCAGCGACCGTGCAGAGCGCGCAGTGAATCGCCGTAACACGCGGTTTAGGGTTTAATTTGGGGTTTAGGGTTTGAGGCTTAGTTTGGCGGTTCGGGGTTTAGGGCATCGGATTTCGGGCTTACGGGTCTAGGGTTTAGTTTGCGGGTCTAGGACGAATTTGGGTTTCCATAATTTGAGGGCCCCGATATATACCCCCAAGATACTAGAATCCTGGCTAAGGACTCCGCAAAGAGGCCCTACACCCCAGACTCCTAAACCCTTTGAGAAAAACAAGTAGGATTTCCATCAATGTCCTTCAAAAAGAACGGCTAGCATGGGGTTTGCATTGCTATGTCAAGGATTTCTAGAACCTTGGCGCATGCCCACACAGACATAAATATTGCAAGTCGAAATCACAAAAGGCCTACCCAGAGCATCCCTGAAAAAAAAACTCCTGAGTTTGCCTCGGAGCCGTCTTGAAAATCCATCTTAGCTGTTTATTGGTGGCTTAGAATACAATAAACAAAATCGAAAAAGTATTTTCAGGACACCCTTGATAGCCGCTGATCACCGGGTGAATCCTACGAGTCCCTTTGGGCGGTCTGGGGCTTGGGGTTTAGGGTTTTTAGGTTCAGGGTTAAGCGGGCTTGAGGGTGATGAAATGATGACCCTCCTGTTTAATCCTGTTTAGGGTATAATATGGGGATCTTGAATTAGGAAACCCCAAGCCCTAGACCCTAAGCCCTAAACCCTAAACCGTAAACCCTAAGCCCTAAACCCTAAGAAATGCTGAGCCTTTAGGAGTGACTCTTTCTCGTCTGTCGCAGTCTGGACTGTGCTCTTTGCGCGCCAGGGGCTCAAAGGGACCATGCAGGACTTAGCTGTTTGAGGCTTAGGGTATAGGGTTGGGGCTTAGGGTTAAGGCTTGGCTGGTGCTGGCTTTGGGGTCTAGGGCTGGGGGGTATTACTTTAAGCCCTAAACCACCTCGCCAAGTAATCCCTCCTAGTAGCCCCTGAGGCTCCCCAAGGTTACCCCTTGAGGACCTTGACGCAAAAGTCTGCGGAGCCAAGGCCAACATGGGTAACCTCCTATTGCGGTCCGATGATGGAGGGCTTTGGGTTTAGGATATAGGGTTTGGGATTCAGGGTTTAAAGTTTTCAGGTGTAGGTTTAGGGTTCGGAGTTTAAGGCTTGGAGAATAGGGTTTGCAGGGAACTCCGAGTGAGTTCCAAGTCAGACGTCTATAGACTCAGAAGTCGAGCCAGTGCAACGCGAACCCCTGAAGGCCTCAGCGCTTTCTGCTTCCCCTTGAGGTTCAAAATGCTTAGCCTCAAATGCTTAACCCAAAAACCCTACAGCCTAAACCCTAAACCTCTCAACCCGAAACGCACTACAGTCTCGACCTGCAACCCCAAACTTCTACAGCTTAGCAGTGCAAGTAAAAGAAATTATAGCTCCCCTCGTTGCTGTTACGGAACTTCATTTACTTACCAGAATACGGGTATTTTGTAGATAAAAGGATTACTTTCTTATAGGAATTTAATAAGTTCCTTAACAACAGCCAAATATACGTACTGCAGATGCCCGAATTTATTGTCCATACTACTATGTTATAATCCCTGTTCCCCTATAAGTCCACCAATATACCCACCTAAACCCTTTTAGAGCCCTGCAATATAATCCCCTCTAAACCCCCTTAGAACCCCAGCCCCCCCAACCCTAAATCTCTGATTCCAAAAGCCCACAAACTGGACACTAAATATACACACTCACAAACGTTCCTACGGAGCTGTATGTACACTCACCAATCACCACAATACAAGCCCTACTGCATGTAGCCCCTCAACCCCAAACCGTGAGGGTAGAATCATGCAAGAAACAAGTGTGATGTGCTGGCCTCGGCGGATGCTTCGGTGCGCGAAAAAACGGTTGTAGGCAGCGAAAAGCTGGTGGGAACCTTCCGGGATCTCTTGCAACTCAGCTGCCGGTCATCAACGATGTTCTCCAAAGGTCCTTTTTCTGGAGAATGCCCATCTGAACGTGATTCTCCACACAAGCCCCGACGTCAAGGATACACCAAAGGCTCATGAAACCATGCAACGCCGACAAAACCCTGTGCAAATCCGTCTGAGCTCTGCTAGGCTCTCACAACCCCCCTCAACATTCCCTACTTTCAGGGGCAGCGGAGGAGTAAATGTAAGTACGAACAATAGGGGTACATATGGGGATTATATAGGGATTATTCTTGGGATCCACTCCCTCACTCCCTGAAGCACCAGTATGCTAGGCGGAAACCACAAGAGCAGGATCTTGGTGCCCACACCGTCGCAGTCGGTGCTTTGGCTCCACCATCCCACAGTTGCTACCTCCAATGAATACGTGTTTTTGGTTATATAGGGGTATAGGGGCGCTATCTATCTATATAAATATATGCATACATTTTTGTACATATATATATATAGACATTCATTAGAGGGATTATGTAGTGTTTAGGGATCATGGAGAATTCAATGGAACATTAGATGGAACATGAAAGGAAAATGAAACGGAAACTGGGGCTATAATGCGGATTAACACAGGATTGCAAGGGGCTCTGAGTAAATAAGACCTACTATGTATGGTCCTTGGTCTAAGGATATTACTCTCCAAAAATGGAGAATCAAGTGGAAATTTGAGTTGAACGCAGCTCAAGCGTGCTCTGAGCATGGCGGGCACTTTCGACCCTTCACTCCTTCTCATGGTGAGACGATGATACATAGCTAGCTCAAAGCCCAGAACAACACAGCGGCAGCAAGACAAAACCAAGTAAGCCACAGTGACTGAATATAATGTCAAGATCTTTCTCTAGGACTCAAACTGGACAAGACATCTACGCACTGCTGACCCCCCCTAGCTGCTCCATCGCTGGCAAGCCAGTCGCAAGCACATGAGGCCCATCCGGGTCCTCAACGAGGTTACACTGGAAGGATACTCTGCAGTTGGGCATTGCAGGGATACTTGGTGCTTGGGCGCTGCAGGGATACTTGGTGATTGGGCTCTGCAGGGATGCTCTGCGTTTGGGCATTCCAGGGATACGTTGCCAATTGAGCACTGCAGTCAGGATACGTGCGGAGGGCAAGGACAACATCGACTTTTAAAATCTGACAACCTCACTGCGGGGGTGGGGAATAACGAACCTCTGTGGAGATAACACAGTCACGACCTGCTGCTCTGCTTCTTGCGTGCTCAGCTCCTGTCAACCCTGCGGCCGGCACCCCACACCCTGACTCCCAAATCCTACACCCTAAACTCTAAACCCTTACGTAAACGCTGAACCTTACGTAAACCCTAAACCCTTCATTGTTACATTGAGCCTGCTTCTTCCCTTTGAGGGTCTCTTGCCCAGGGCCACCCAAGCGACCCCAGGAAGAGCTCCATGCAATCATCGGATTCCGCAGGTTTTGCGGATGATAGGGTAGGGTCTAGGTTAGGTTTAGGGTGTAGGGTTTTTAAGGTTTAGCGTTCAGTAGGGTTTAGGGTCTAGGGCTAAGAGTTTTGGTTGTAGGGTTCAGGGCTTAGGGCTTGGAATTTAGGGGGTAATGAGAGATTCAGGGCTTGGCACTTAGAGTCGAGGGGTTCAGGGCTTTAACCCGGGGGTTTAGGGTTGTCCAGCGAGGGTACACCTGTCAAGTGCAAAGTCTTGAACCCTAAGCGTTTTCTATAGTCAAACCATGGGCCCTCAGTATGAGCACTTAGTTCTGGGGCCCCGACATACCTAGCATATACCCTCTCCCCTTTATACACGTATACACAGAAAGGGCCAATATTGCTTATGCTAGGGGCCAATACTTCCAACCTTGCCTTAACCCTAAACCGCAACCCTAAACCCTGAAACCCCAAACCCTAAACCCTAAAACCCTAAAACCCTAAACCCTAAACCCAACTGGTTCAGCAACTTCTGAACTACTACCCGACTGGAGCATTGGGGCTTTGCCCTAGGGGGGATACCGAACATTCAGGATCTTAAAAGTAAGGTTTAGCGTTCAGGTTTTGTTTAAGGCTTGGCAGGACTTTTGGTTGCAATCCCCTCTAGTTAACATACGCCCTTAACCCTGAACTCTAAACCCTAAACTCAAAAGCCAACGCCCTAAACCCTTAAACCCTAGACTCTAAACCCTCGGGCCCCTTCATGCAACAGCAAGCAAGGCCTGGGAGGCATCTCCCTCTCGGGAAATGCCCTAAGCCCCAAACCTAAGGGTTTAGGGTTTAGGGTTTAGAGTTTAGGGTTTGTTCTTGCCAAAGTGGGCTTTCTTGCCTAATGGGCGTTGGGGGGCAAATATGCAAAACGCTATCTGCGAGGCCCCAATCAGAAATAATACATGTTTATACTCGGGCTTGCAAACCGACTAGGGTCGAGGTGACGGGTTTGAGAAACCTTCTGGAGGTTATGCACAGCGCATGCTCTATATGTAGTATATCAGTGGATGCAAATGTTCTACAGTTCCTTGGACGGCGAGGAATGAAATGAAGAGATGTTGATAACCCAAACATTTCTGCTGTTTTCAGTATCTGTGCTAGTTTGCACTGCGATTACCTTATCCATATCATGTGAACATCCACGTGCTACTTCTCATCGCATGATACATACACGGAATACTACAGCTAAATTGATGAACCCGCTTCCCTGTGCCCACTACTATAAATCCTACACCCTACATTCGAAATCCCATAAGCTGCTAAAATCATATTAAGCCCTGAACCATAAGCCTCAGGTCCTAGACGATAAGGCTAATCCCTGAACCCTAGGCCCTACACTCCACATCCAAAACCCTTAATCGATCCTAAACTTGAAATCCTGCACCTTCAATCTCAGCCCTAAACCCTAAACCCAGGGTTACAGGCCAACAATGAAGTTCCATGAAACCATTCGCATCAACCTATCTTAGGGTCTCGGGGGAGTCTAAGGATTTGGAGTGGGATTTAGGGGTTCAGGGTTTTGGTTCTGTAGTCCCCAAAAACCTACAATAAACAAAGTACTAATTCCTGCGTGGCACTTAGGACCCCGACTAAGGCTTAACCCTTCAGGTACCTATAGTAGGAGTATAGGGGAATCCCAAAGGGTTGAGGGTCTACGGTCCAAGCTAGGTCCCAAGGAGATTCCTCAGGGTTACCTTTTGGGGTTTAGGGTTTAGAAAACATTCTAAGGAGACTCTGGGGTTAGGGTTAAGGGTTTAGGGTTGAGGGGATCTAGCGATCAGCACTCAACGGAGGGGATGCTCACGGACTTCGCAGCAATCTGCGCCTAAGCTTACGGCTGAGCGAATTGGGTTCAGGACCTTTAGAATGTATGGCTTAGGTTGTAGGGCTGAAGCTGTAGGGTTTAGGTTGTACGGTTTAGGTTGTAAGCTTGTAGATTTCGAGTACAGGGGTTTGGATTTAGAGAGAAGTGAAGTCTTCTTTCACCTCACTGGAAATCACCTACTTGGAGGGTCAGGGGGACTTAATAACTGGCTTAATAATGGGGATAACTAGGGTTACTAGATGGTTTATACGGGTTATTAACCTACTTACTAAGTCCCCTTGACCCTCCAAGTAGGTTCGGCGGCCGCATCATGATGATCTTGAACCACCTGGGGATTTATAGGACTTTGTAACTGCTTAAAGCTGGGCATATCTGTGCCCATAACCCTACCTTTAATTCCCCTAGTTGGCTGTGGGCACTGCAGGCGCTTAGATAATTACCAATATCATGTTGAGGTCCATTTGAAGAACCCTATACAGTTGTGCAAGAAATCTAAGGCCATAATATTGGTAATCAATTAGGCCCCTACAGTAGGATTACAGCCTGAGCTTTCGCAGTATCTTCGTCGGAAGAGCTTACAAATGCAAGTTTCGGCGCGCACGTGAGAAAAGTATAAAGACACGCACTCCTGGCAAATTGAGAAACATTCCCATAACGCTTTTGGATTCCTAGCCCTCGCCACATTCATTGCCCATCATGTTGCGCAAAGGGGGGGGGGTATACGCATACTTAGTAGGACCTGCCAACTAGCTACACCTGACCCTCCAACTATAAAGCGTCGAAAACACAGGCCATCCTTCACACCCCACATAACCCAGCTACCATGTCATGCTCCATTTGTCTTTTCCATTTGACTTTCCATTAGAGTAACTTAAGCCTCAACACTCTATAACTCCTATGTAGGGCCTCTAACCCTCTAAAAGGAACCTATAGTAACTCCTTTGCGAGAAGCATGTGTCTACTTGCCAGGACTTCACGGGGAATCTCGGTGCCAAGGTGCCAAAGGGCCCTCCCGCAAATTAATATGGAACCCTGACAGGGGCCTTACTTGTGAAAAGGGTCTATGTCATTTTTTGAGGGAGGGTAGGTTCTCAGGGTTTAGGGGTGAGCTTGTGGCCTCGGAAGGTGGGATGTTCCGTATAAACGTTTTTGTCTGCCTACTTTGCGCCTGTCACGTTGGTATTTGGCCACGAGGTTTTCTGGGTATTTCAGGATTCTTCACTCGGCTCTGTCAGGTGGACTTCACCGCAGCGTCGCGTTGGCTGGAGAGAGGGTTGGGGGAATAGTAACAGCAGTGCTGCTGCAAACAGAGTTCTTATTGTAAACAGCAGCACGGCGGGCACTACCACAAATGGACCAAGTAGGGCAAGATTTTCTCATTCCCAGGATTCGTGCTGTTTGGTTGTATGACCAAAATCGCACATTGTTGTGGGTGACGGGCAAGGCTCAAATCTTGCACTGGCGTTTGATGGCTTCTAATCCTTGGTCGTGCTAAATGTACCTGCCTGCAGAATTGCAGCATATCACAATGTGCTCCATGCCGGGGCTGGAGCATGTTTTCGGAATTTTGTGTTGCTTCCCACTGCGCGACACAGCAGAGATGGTTGCGCTACATGCAACGTGGCATGAGTCTGGTCAGTATGTCTTCCTTGGGGTCGCTTGTGGACGCATGCAAGTTGAATTTCAGAACAAAGCGGGCAACTGTGGCTGGGCAATCGTAATGCGTTTTTGCCCTGGTGGAGGGCAATGCCATCAAAACCTACATTGGTACGCTTACACGAAGTTTCGCTCGTGGCACCTTGTGCGTTTACCGCTGGCGGGAAGCCATGGACCGGTGCGTGCCCCGGAACGTCCACAGCAATGAAACCGGCATGGTCAACACCGTGTGCTGATGTACATATACTCTGTTGTCCGGAGGTCGCAGTTGAACTCAAGGTCAGACTTCCGAGCGAAGCTCAACAAGGTGTTTTAGAACAGTTCCGAGCATCCTAAGTTTCACGGTCAAGACCAGGGTTTTCAGTTCATGAAGCTTTCAAGCCAAAAGGCAGCTTTGAATGGCCCGTGTGGGGCTTTAGCAACCTTCTCTTCAATCTGGGGATGCTGCATCAGCGATTTAACTTACGGGCAGTTAATGCACGCAGCCATGTCTCAAAAGGTCATAGCCATCTAGCACACTACAATGGAATCCCCGAAGAAGCCCCTTTAAAGAGAACAGTAGCCGTTACGGGGCCGTTCTTGGTACTCCACTTTAGTCCGCCATGGAATGCTGACGAATGTTCAATTGCAACATTTCGCCACTAATCCTTATGCATACACACACGTGCTCATGCCAAAACTAATCGCATTAATGTTGCTGTCGCACTCCAGTTTGCACATATGTAATATCCCCAAAACCCCTGAGTACCCCTCTAGAGCCCAAATGCCCACAAATAACACCTATACAGAACCTTTTCAAGGGTAGTTGGGGGCCCTGGTAAACCCTAGACCGTGCCGTGCTCTGGGGCGGATGCAATTTTGACGAACCATGCTAGATTCAGCATGTAGCCGGAGGCCTCCCGCAATGCGCTAAGCTGAGAAAAGCTGTTCATGGATTGTAGATGGATGTGAGATTCTCAGTGCAGGTTGAGGGTTACACGCCTAAGGCAACTCAGCTAGGGACTTGGGGTTGGGTCTTTGGCAACTTCAGACCAAAGAACCTCAACCCTAAATCCAAATGGTGTGTGCTGGACAGTTTTGGGGACCCTAAACCCTAATCCGCAATCCTAAACCCTAACCCTCAACCATAAACTGGACAGTCTTGGGGACCTTGACCCGGCCTCACGGCCTCGCGCAATGTGGGGGCTCTGGGGTTTGGGGTTCACGCAAAACCCCAAGGGTCCCTTAAGTTCGGTACTACAGCATAGGGGTGTTTCCCCAAAGTAGGGGTACCTTTTTGGGGTGCCCAATAATAAGGATTATAGTATTTGGGGGTCTATATTGGGGCCCCCTATTCTGGGACACTATCATATCCACTTAATGAAACCATAACAACCCAGTTGTAACCCTGTATAACTAGGTTATCCAACCAATTAGTAGCCCCAGGGCCCCACATAGTAAATCCATGTAAATCCAGAACTGTCTTGGTGGTCTGGGGCTTAGACGTTGAAAACGAAAGCAAATCTCTTTACACCATAATGGCCATAACGAGGACCCTTATACCCCATGTAAATCCAAGAGCCAGGAAAGCGAAAATCTGCAAAAGTTCTGGATCTCAACACCTGCAATCCTCAAGTGCCATGCTTTCTGGGAGCTGGGAAGTGGTCCGGAAACTTGGAGCTACTGTCAGGCATCCTAACATGAGTCGTAATCTAGAAGCAAGAGGAAAAATACTCGTAGCAATCTTACGGGTATTGATAATAGTACTAGGAATCGCAGGGTAACATTCTCAGTGATACTATGAAAGGATGTTGATTTCTGCCAGAACAACGGCCTACATTAAGCATGAGCCCGGTTGCTGCAACTCTTTCCTCTCTCTTCAACTACCAAATGATTGGCGCTACAACCCTATAAGTCCCCTTAAGTAGATAGAACATGGGGTTTAGGGTTTAGGGATTACGGTTTATGGTTTAGGCTATAGTCCCCTTAAGTAGATAGAATGATTATGGGGTATATGGGGACCTTATTAAAATATGCCCAAAGACACATTCTATCTACTTTAGGGGGGACTATTGGTCCTAAACAGTACACCCCAACTTCCCACATTGCCGAGAGACTGCGCACCTTCCTCGTATGCCTGTTCATATTTTTGAGGTATCAACTGGCGTGGGAGCAGCAACAAGCTCAATCCAGTCGGATTGTGGATGTTCATACCTCTCAAGCCACCTGAAAACGACCCAGTGCCGTTGCCCCCCCTCCCCCCCAAACCCTGAAAGCCGCGCCAAGCGAACTGAGCCCTGAGGCCTGGATGCTAATGAGCATCTGGAAGATCCTCCGTGGATTCTGAAGGGGATTTCGTGCTTAAGGGGTTTGGGGCCATTGGGTACAAGAGAGGGAAGAAGTCTAAATTGGAATCGTAGCAGCTAGAAGGGATTCAGGGCCCCTCAGGCTGATGGTATAGATATGATGCCACTACTGGATCCCATGGCCACCTTGGGTGTAGCCAACTACTCACAAGCTAGGCCCATTCTCCCAGAAATCCTCAGTCAGTTCCCCTACTTGCTTTTATATGTTCAACAAATACCCAAGATGACACAGTGACCACGGCATGTGTTGAATAACCTGTGGTAACTGAGCCCCCGGGGTAGCCCGGGTAGTCGATGCATAACGGTTCCCTCGGTAATCAACACGAAACCCTAAACCTTACTTGAGAAGGCTGAACGAAAGCTCGGACACAAGTGCAGGATTACGGGCTGTTCTATCGTGCAATGACACCTATCTTATCATGCTCTCGTGCACACATCAGACCCTCCAGGGGGGGGGAGAGGGGCCCCCCCCCCCTCCCTCTGCTTTCAATTCCGTTCAATTTACTCAGAGCGACGTGTCACC
>CAJNIZ010010585.1:484-12004 GCA_905231905.1 Symbiodinium pilosum | reverse complement strand
TACTGGGGAACCTAGTCCCTAAACCTTAAACCCTGAACCCTGAGCCCTAAACCCTGAACTCTGAACAGGCTCAAACCCTCCAAGCCCCAAATGCCCCAAAGCTCGGTAGCCTACAGGGGGACATGCCTGAGCTTGAGAGATGCATCCACCAGGCTCTGAGACTGGAGGCCGCTCATGTTTAGGGATGTGGGATTTGGGATTAGGGCGTTGGGTTTAGGGATAAGGGTTTTCGGTTCAGGAAACCTGGGAGGATCTAAAAAGCCAGATCCATAATGCCCCCCCACCCCACATTATACACTTACCATATCGGGATAGGGGGTGGGGGGCTTAGTATTAGGGCGGGGAGTAGAAACCCATTGTAGCCCCTAGATAGTCTCTACATAATTCGCATGGCAGCCTGAGGCAGCCCATTTTCAGATCCCTTTGAAGGTCTGGGCTGGGATTAGGCTGAAGGGTTGTTTGTGGCGATCAGGCTCAGTGGGTATTGAGTGTTTTTTCACGAAGACTAGCCCAACATGGCTTCTGATTTGGTTGCGGCGTGCACTTAGTTGCAGTGCCTTTGGCGAACACACAAATGCTGGCATGTTGTCTAGTGCTGCATTAGGATTGTACTTGTGGGTGATCCTAGACTCTGAGCCCCTACCCAAAGCGCACGGCGAGTGTCGTTTCACATATATATTGGAGTCCCCAGGATAATGCGGGTCCGAATATACGCGTCCCCATTTTTGGAACAGGTACCTGTAGGAGTCGTATACAGTTTTTGAGTTTCTCTCCCCTTTATCTCCTAGTGATCCAAGAAAATTTTCCAGGATACAAACCCTGAACCCTAAACCCTAAGTCCATTTTGAGAAATTCCCGTGTAGGCAAAGTCCCGCAGACCTCAGTCGGTCGGTAGGCGCCGCAGAGCCTGGTGCAGGAGGCACAGCCAGTGTGCAAGCCAAGTGAATCGTGCTTGTATAAGGGGGTGATATAAAAGATTATAGAATAAGTATAGGATTTAGAGTTTAGGGTCTAAACTTCTTGAAGGGGGATACTTATAGGAGATTATGTAAGGGATTTTTTTCGGGTTATTAGGGGGGATACTAGGAGTTTTGACTACGGCTCATATGGATGATGTAATCCCCAATGCAGAATAGGATCTCAAGTGGTCTCACATTTCTGAGTCTCGTTTTGGGGGGAATGAGAAGTTTTGTTGCAGGGCGACCCTTACAACGAGGGTTAGGCATCTTCTTGATAACCAGGCCGTTGAAAGTTAAAGGCGTCCTCACCAAAACTTTCAGCGATTCGCGGCAGAACATTACCTGGAGACTCCTATGTGGTTTAGGGTTTAGGGTTATATTGTCTGAAGTTCACCTGTTTTGTGCCTTCATGCAGGTGGCTTCGTTGTTGCGACCCTGCGGGCCCCGAAGGCCTGTTGCACTAAACCCTAAACCCTAAATGCAATGACTTCGCTTCAGGGTTTAGTGTTTGGGGATCGAGGCAGCAGCCTGCTACAAAAAGGGTCAAGGGATTTGGGTTCATGGTGGCAGGTCTAGGGATTAGGGTTAGGTGGACCCCCCACCTTGTAATAGTGGCTATAAGGGATAATAAGGGCTACGTTAGGGTCCTCTTATATTCCTATTATACCACACTATTACAGGGTGGGGGGTCCTCCTAAGATTAGGGTTTGAAGGTTGGATTTTGCGGAATGATGGACTGTTTATTTTAGAGCAACAAGGATCCATATAGAGGAGGAGGCTCCTCATGCTGCTGGTTCTCATCTCACTTCCCACACCCTTCAACGAGTTGATGCCCTTTTTGTAAAGCTAGGTAACTTTCCACGGGCCATGGCTAGAGCACGGCCTTATTACGGATAGTCGTAATTTGGGCAGGATATACTTGAAACATGCTGAACCAGAAATCCTGCCCCCTGCGCAGGCTCAAATTATTGATCCTTTTCTGAGGTCTCTTGGTAGTGAGGACTCCGTTCCCTTTTAGCCCCCACACTCCCCCCTGGGTTTCCCCCTTGCAGAGCCATAATTAGTTCCACTTCTCCCTAAGCGATTTTTAAAAAGGGGGGAACCTTGGTTTGGGGGAGGGTACGTACTGAAGGGGGATAGTAGGAGAACTCATAAACATGGATATTCCGCAAAAAGGGTTCACCTTTTGTACAAGCCCCAAAACACTTTGGTCCTTTCTTTCCGCGGGCGACCCAGAAGCGACCCCAACTTTTCGTACCGTAAACCCTTAACCCCATCGGTCACAACCCTCCTACGAGTCACAGGCTACCTGTATCTGAGGCGATTCGCGCGGGCAGCTTGGACACATGAGCTATAGTCAAAAATCTGACTATCCCCTTGATAAGCCATATAATGCTCCCCTGAATAATGAATATACAACCCCATTTAAGGAGTTTAGACTATAGCTCACATGCTTTGGGTGTTTGGGATATACGGCTTAGAATTTCGGGGCCAAAGAGTGTAAGGGAATGGAGAAGAGAATGGAAAGTGCTGCATTGTTTAGTCTTTACGGCCCAGGGCCGAGTGAGGGCTCAAGGCCACGGGATCTGTGTTACCTAGCTCCCAGAAGAGTACCTACAGCTTTTGTGGGGTTGTCAGAAATCCTTTAAGCTTCAAACCCTACGACCCTAAACCCTAAACCCTAAACCCTATAGTAGCTTCCATTTTCTTTTCCATTATCCCTATCACCCTATATAACCCCATAATATAACCCGAATATATACCCTATTATACTATAGTAGCTTCCATTTTATTTTCCATTATCCCTATATAACCCCAATATAATCCCAATATAATCCCTATATAATCCCTATATAGCCCCTAAAAAACCACTATAATCCCTATAGTTTCCATTTTCTCTTCCGTTATCCCTATAAAACCCTATATAAATAAGTGCCTTCTTGAGGTTGCACAAGCGCAATTTGTCGGTCACCAGCGCCTCGAGCTCGGAGCTTGGGCCGCGGTTTAGGGTTTAGGGTTTAGGGCTTAGGGCTTAGGGTTTAGGGTTTAGGGTTTAGGGTTGAGGGTTCAGGGTTTAGGGTTTAGGGTTTAGGGTTTAAGGTTCGCCTTTGTTTTGACTTCAATCCGCCAGCATAGAAGCCTGCATACATGTGCGTAGAGTTCAGGTTGTAGTAATTACATGATTATATGCACATGTTTTTTTAGGTATGGGTATGTATATTCATACACTTACATAGGTACATAAATGGAGAAAGTATAGATTTAGATAGAGATAGCACACACGCACACACGTGTACACAGGCGTGTGTGCGTGTGTACACATATACGGAAAAAGTTCCTCACACTTATGGTGACAGCTCCAGACCGCACTCCAAGTCCTATTCCAAGAGCTTAGGGAGCTAGGTCGGCAACAGTGATTTCCATGTCATGTCCCGTCTTCTTTTTCATTTGATTCTCCATTATTCCCATATAAACCCTTAACTCCTAAACCCTCGGTCAACGCTGCCGGCCTGGCATCTGTCCTCATCCAATAACAATGCCCACGTGCAATAGGGTTTGGGGTGTAGGGTTTAGGGTTCAACTTATCTGCCCTTTTTAAGTTTCCTTGCATCCAGGTCCCTGCTTTTTGTTATCCGGTAATGTAGTGGGGGGCCTGGCTGGTATATCGCACTGAAAGCTGGAAGCTGGTCGCAGTTTGAACAGCGCCCAGGCATGAGCTTTCAAGTGCGTTGAATCCACTCCATCTACTCGCCTGAAGATACGTAGAACCTTCGTATCTGAAAGCAGGCACAGAAACTTTTCAGGAAATTCGTATAACACGATGTCCGTGACATTCTCTGGTAGCCAGCAGCTGCTGCTACTACTACTACTACTACTGCTACTATTACTACTACTACTACTACTACTCAGAATAATTTGCATAGTTTTAATAATAAGAATACTAATTCTACTTCTAACAATACTAGCACAAGTCCCCCAGAACCCTCACCCCCAAAACCTCAATCCACGACTGCCTAGCCCCATGATCGCTCTTTGCTGCATCGCGGAGGTTCGGCCTTGACGTGTTGGCACAGGTCTGACCCTCGGAGAATCCATGTATAGGGTGTAGGGTTTGTGGGTAGGGAACCCCCCAAAATGGAGAATCAAATAGACAAGAAAATGGAAAACTGAATGGAAACTTGGGAGAGAGAGAGAGAGAGATACATATATATATATATATACACATATATTTTTGGTTTAGGTGTTGCCAGAAACAAGGGGTCCCACTTTGGGAACCCTTGTAAGAAGGATTATAGTGTATTGGGTCTACATAATGCCGTGCACCTACGGAAATCGCACGATAACGAGTTTCCTCAAATCAGAGGGCCTTGCTTTTGCCCCAACACCAATGTACTCCATGATCTACAATGACACCTCTCTCGGATCCTCCTTTCCAGTGTTTCGTAGGTTGTCAACATTTTGACTTCGGGTACCACAACCGGACCATGGTTTTGGCAGCCCCCCCATCTGTAGCCCCGAAACCTTTGACCCAATACAAAAACCCTTAAGCCCCTAAGTTGTAGCCCTCGGAGGGCTTCCTAAGCTCTTGCATTCGGTTTCTGTTGCTTTGGCTTTACCCAGGTTTTGGGCTGAGAGTAATCCCCTCCCCTATTATTAAAACCCGCCACCCGTTCCTAGCATAGAATATTCCCAATACATGATTAAATACTCCCAATGTATTATCATATACCACAATGGGAGTATCTAATATTACGGGGGTGGGGGTGTTTAAAATTGGGGGGAGAGGAACTACCCTAAGCCCTAAACCCTAAATTTTAGGGCGGCGGGGTCAATATTAGGAGGTTAGGATTGCATGCTTTGCAGGGGCGCAAAGGCTTAGCCCATCCCAAGCTCGAAGGCTGCCGAGTACATTGCCAAGTTTCGGCCGCTTCGGGCCGCCGAAAAAATGGAAACTATCATATTATAATAGGGTATATGTAAGAGGACATATTGGGATTATGGAAAAGAAAATGGAAACTACTGTATTTTAACTTATAACTAATAATCCCTGTCCTTAATTGTTCCCGCTTTAAGTGGGTTTAAGGTTTAGGATTAAGGTTTAGGGTTTAAGGGTTTAGGATTCAGGCTTTAGGGAAAGTTGGGGTTTGGGTACATGGGGATCTTATGATTTTGGGGAATTCTTGCCATATTCTGCCAAATACAGGGGGACTGTAGTCAAAGCTTGGCTTGAAGCCCTTCAAGCTTCAAACCTTAGATTGCCGGTCGATGCCAGCTGGAATCCTACACCCAAAACCTTAAAATCCCAAACCCTAGACCCTGAACCCTAAACTTAAAAAAATCCCAAGCCAAGACCCCAACCTGAAGCCCTAAGCCCGAAAAATCCTAAACCAGGCTCAGCGAAGAGGCGCACCGCTGGGACTGAAATCCCTGGCCTATTTGCCCGCGCCCAAGCGCCGCAGAGTTCAGAGCCTTGGGGATTTATAGGTTATTGTGGAGGATATATAGGTTAGGGTCATACAAGGTTAATAAATGGGATATCTAGTGTTTAGGGTGTAGGGAAATAGTGGAGACTCAAGTGGAAAATGACATGGAAACAGGGTTTCTATAGGGCTTGAAGGGATTTAGGGGCTTATAAAGGGTTGTTTAAAGGGGCTTTGGGTGAGGAAGAACCCAAGTTAAAACCCGGCAATATTGTGTAGCCCTTGATAGCTATAGTTATCTGCCAATGTATGTAGAACTAGTGTTTGCAGTATGCCTTCTTTGGGGGGGGGTTAGGGGGTGACACTTTTGCTTGCCTTGGGTGTTTAGGGCAGGTGGTTTATAGTGCGGGGTTTCAGTTTGACAGCCAAAGCTTTGAAAGGATTCTGTTGCGGGGTTTAGTCAGCAGGCTACTGTGGCTCCCGTCGCAAGTGGGGCAGGGACACCTGGGGGGACCATGGCAGTTCCATGACTTGGGGTGTAGAGTTTAGGATCACGGGAGGTGGAGACACACGCACTGAAGTGGCAAGATGAGCAATGGGCAGCGCTCGTAAAACAAAAAGCGGGAGCAGTCAAAGCTAACTCGTAATTAGAGACTCATAACCTGAACTTTTTTTTTCCAGCCATGAAGTCTTCACGCGTAGAACCTGCAAACACGGGCGTCGAACAGCCCTCATGAGCGATCTGAGCTCCATATGGGCTATTCCCAAACCTATGGGCCCCTTTGATTACAGGTTATATTACGGCACCTTTGTTGTAGGTACCGAAATGGGACCCTAATTTTGGAACTACCCATATGCCTAGATAGGCCCGACATTAATGTAGACTCCTGATGAATAACCCCCTCCTTTTAAAGGCCTTAATACTGGGATCCCTACTATAATCCCTATCGAGGAGGGCGGCGGGTTGTTATCATTGTATACATACATATATATATATACATATAATGGTATACTATCATATCCTATAGTATATATTAATATGTATTAATTTATAATGGTATACTAGAATATCCTATAATATGTACTAATTTATAATGGTATACTAGAATATCCTATAATATGTACTAATTTATAATGGTATACTATAATATCCTACAACATGTATTAATGTATAATGGTACACTAGAATATCCTTTAATATGTACGAATATATACGGGTTTAGGGTCTGGGTCACCTCCCCGGGGCTCCAAGGCTTCCCCATGAAAGTCCGAGCTGGAGCTCTTAGGTGTGAACGTGGTTGACGCGGGGTGAAGGGTTAAGGGTATAGGGTTTAGGGTTTAGGGTTTAGGGTTTGTCTGACAGGACCCCCTGAGTACGCGAGAGAGAGGGTTTAGGGCTAGAGCTCTTTGAATGAAGCGCCCCGCAAACCGCCGAAACCCCAAGCCCTAAACCCTAAACAACCAAACCCTGAAACCCTAAACCCCCAAACCCTAAAACCCTAAACCCTAAAACCCTAAACCCTAAAACCCTAAACCCCCCCAACACAAAAACCCTAAACCATAAACCCTAAACCCCCAAACCCTAAACCCCTAACCCCAAGAACCCCCCCAAACCCTATAACCCGCAGAACAGCAAGCCGAGACCAGGTTGGCCGGGTGCATGCTGGCTGGCAAGAGCTTCGGCAACGCAGCCAAAGAGATCTCCAAGGCATGGAGATATCCTGTGGGTTTTCGGATTTTAGGTTTTCGGGGCTTGGGGTTTAGGGTTCAGGGGTTTAGGGTTTGGGGTTTGCGGTAGAGGGTTTGGGGTTTAGGGTTTAGCGGAGCTATCCTGCCCAAGCTAGCAGTTGAGATTGCTCCTATCCCCTCGGGAATTAGTTTTGAGAGTTTATGGTAGTATAATCCCATGGAGCTATGTGAAAGTTCTTCCTTATTGCAGGTCTAAAGGGGTTACAGATTCAGAGTCCCAGTATTACGGTTGATGTTGTTATTCTTATTGTTGGCTTTGTCGTTTGCAGACTAGTATTATTAGTCTTGCCTGTTGACGTACAAGTCCTGCAGGACCCTGAGTATGTTGTGCCTTGTGAAAGATGATTCTGGTGGGTTGAGGTCATCCAGGAAGGCCAGAGGCAACAGCAGGCAGCTCCAAATGTCAAGCCATCAAGTCTGAAGCCTAAGCCTCTTGCCAAAGCCCTAAAATCTGAAATCCCCAAGACCCACGCTTTATACACCCTGCCATGATACTGACAACAAAATATCCTATACCCACTAAGTACGACGATCAACCATATTCCCATAAATCCCAAGCCCTAAATTCCCACCCTGCCTGCTTAGGCGGTTCCCACCCATTACTAGGGTGGTCAGACACTGAAGAAACACGTCAGCACCCGTACTGGGTAAGACAATGGGCGGAGCCTATGGAGAGTGGACGTATAGAGCCCCTCCGGGCTCCTTCCGTACATCGGGAGGCGAAGCTCTGCCTCCAGCCACCACTCTTGGGTCGAACTAAACCCAACATCCAAAGCTCACAATGTCACCCCGAATTCCCGGGCCAGGGGCTTTGAGACCAGGACCCCCCTTGCCATCCACCCAAAAGCGCATTCGTCTAGGAACGGGTTTCCTGAAGAACCCTCACTCCCATCATAAATGTATATCTGCACGTGTTATTCGGAGTTTTAGTAAATTGAACTCTTTGGTCAGTTCAGTGACGCGTGAAACACGGAGAAAGGCTCGGCGTGAAGGGCGTTTTCGACCATTTTGGGGCCACCAAACCCATAAATTTAGGCCCCAACGTCTTTCTAGGAAGGGTTGTCCGCAATTTTTAGCAATTTCTGCACTTTTTGGCGCCTCGGGAATGGCCAATTTATCATCATTTTAGGACCTCCAAGCTCCCAAATGTGGGCTCCAAAGACGAAGGGCATCCCTAAAGATTTGTTAGGCAATTTTTTCGCGGCCTGAGAAGGGTTTATTTTGGTCCAGAATGACCACCCAAAGCGTAAGAGCCGCCCTGGAGGTTGTTTGCTGTTTTGGATGGTTTGAGAATGGCGAATGCGGGTTAAACATCGCCACTTTGGGATCCCAAAGCCTACAGGCTTTTCCTAAGGATTTTCCACAATTCTGGTGCATTTTGAGACATTTTTGGCGGCCAGGAATTGCAAATTCGATTTTTGGGCACCATTTTGTGATCCCCAAACATTCAAATTTGGGACCGGAAGCCTAAGGGCCTCCCTGATGATTTTGCCAAATTTTAGGCAAATCGGCCATTTTAACGCGTCAACAATGAAATCAGAATTTCTTAGATTACCAAACCCGCAAATTCGAGCCGCACAAGAATTTTCCAATTTTTGTCGTTCGAATGGCCACATTTGGTCGAAATCACCATTTTGGGAACCACAAACCGCCCAATTTTGGGCCCCAAAGCTTCAGGGCCTCCCTATAGAGATTTTGGGACAAGTAAGGTGGCCCGAGAAGAGCTAAATTTGGTTAAAAAAACATAATTTGGGATCCCAACCCTTTAAATCCCTACGGATTTTTCTGTTTGGGCTTTCTGGAAAGCTTTTTGTGGCTTTTTGGAATCACTTGGGACAATTCATTGTGGGCTTAGCCCAGAACAGAGCTTTCCGAGGGCAGGCATGGAACAAACTTGAGAAGCAGGGCCGGAAAAACATATTGAAAAGTTCTGTTTTGAGTGAATCTCAAATCTTAAAACGGAAGCTCGCTCAAAACCCGCCCAAAACCCGCTCAAAGCTCCCGACCTGAACCCTATACAATTTCTATAAACCCTAAACCCTAATTAAAACCCTAAAGCCCTAAGCCCCTAATCAACTCTTAATCTGGCTGTTTGGAAGGCCTTGCTGCAGAAGGCGGCGGAATGTGGCCTTTGCGCCGGGGAGCTGCTGCAGCCAGGGCACCCGGATTTGTGGGTCGGCAATTAGGCTCTAGGGCTTCGGCTTGATGGCTCACGTGTTGGGGCTTAGGGTTTAGGGTTCAGGATTCATGGTCTGGGGTGCAGTGTTGAGGCTGCGGGGTTTAGGGCCAGGCGGGGCCGTAAGAAATCCACTCCGACTCCTTTTGCACAATTCAGATCCTCTGCAAATACCAGTGTTTCCTGAGTTCCGACCATTGCCGGGTGCTTTCGAAGGTGCATTAGCGAGCAGCAAGGCGTCATTTCTCAAGACTAAAGCGTGTGACTTAAGTGCTGCACGTCATGCTTGCTGGTGGGGCCATACTTTCCCGCGGGTTCCTTGTGGACCCACCAGGTAGGGCTTATGCAAAAGGTCTTAACTTTGTGGTTTTCCATATGTGAGGAAGGGTTTTTAGTTATACAAAGTAATCAACACAGAGAATGACATGGACAAGAAAAAGGATAATGAAATGGAAGCTGGGGTTATTTTTGGGGTAGGCGGGAAGTTAGCATCGTAAGCAGTCCATGGCATTTGCATAGATATCTCCTTGATACTCCATATACAATGGTCACTTAATTTGATTTCCTCAGCAGCAACCCAGTTTAAGTTTACGCAGATGACAGCCAGGGCAAAAAACACAAAAGAGAACAGTGATCATGGTAAAACTAACGGTTTCCACTTTGGGATTGCGTGGTGGGGATTTGGGAGTTTATAGGGTTCTGGTTACAGGGATTTCGGACTGTGTGGGCCCTTCGGATGAGTAAGATTGACTGCCAGATGATTGAGCACACTCCTTTCGATGGTTTTGAGAACCAAAGAACGAGCTCACTTGTTTTTGAAATCTGGCATGTTTTGCGTGAAGGGCCGACTCGCTGTGGACCACTTTTGGGAGCAGAGTTTAAAAATCATCTCAAGGCAAGCTGTAGGCATGCGCCATTCACTTTGCATTATTTTTTCGTATGGTTTCCTAATTTTCCCCAATTCATTGCCATAGCGGTGCTTTGCACCTATTCTGAGCCTGCCTGGATTCTGCTTTGCGTGGTGGATCCTTGGCACGGCAAGGGCGCCAAAAAAGGTTCCAAGGTTGTTGAGGTATTCCCCAGCCCACGTTTCAACGCCAGACGGCTGCGAAGCCAGGCGGAAGGCCTTGGCTCGCTTGTTAGGAAAGAGTCATACCAAATTGTTTTCATTTTGGTGGACGGACACTCCTACTGGAAAGCAATGCTTCCAGGAGGTTGTCTCAAGAGTTAAAACCTGTAAGGCGTTCATAGCCTTTTTGACGGCAGATTACGGAGATCCCAATGGAATCACCTGCTGCACCAACGAGGAAATGGCCCGGTGGATGAATAATTACGTCGCAAATGAGGGCTTCACGGAGCCAGTCCTTATCTACATGGCTGCCACCAAAATCCACCAAATCTGCCTACAAACAAGAAAAGGAATCTGCCGCATGAGAAATTCTGGGCGTTTCTTCCTGAAATGGCCTCTTGACCTATGCTCGTCCGTGGATGAAATCCAGGTCCTGGACGCTGTTGTAGATGCCATCCTCGGCGCCGCGGGAGCGACTGGCAAGCATCTTCCCTCCTGCTTTGCGTAGAAGCACTTCAAGTGCAACTGCGGTAGGAAAGAAACGCGCGAGCGGATCGGTATTTTGAGTATCTTTGCCATCGAGGACTGGGTGATGCCCTGCGGCAGCGCTTTGTCCTTGAAGTTTCTGGGCTTTGGCTGGCTGTTATGAAAGCTGCGTGCCATTAGGTGGGCTTCCGTTCTCATTGGCTGCATGGGGGGGGCTGTCCCGTAGCCTCGTCGGAGTTATCAACCATGAGGCGAAAGTATCAGGGCTCATCTCACTTCCATTTTGGAATTTCTTAGTTAACCTCGTATTGACAGCCCCACAAGGGCTTGTGTATCACATTAACTTGCGTATATCATGTAAGGTTATATTACATACGTTGTATGATGCCATATTATATGTATCTATCTGAGTTTCATGCAGTACTTCAATGTGGAGCCAGATTCCCCGCAGTTTTTTTTTGGAAACGCCCTAAACGATAAAATTTAAACCTTCCACAAGGGACTCTCATGGGGCCGGGGCTATCAAAAAAAACTCAGATTTACTTTCCCTAAACCCTAAACCGCATTTTTCCTTGCTTTCTGGCGGCTATTGTGGTGGTTTGCTTCAGCGAGACAAACTTTGACTGTTGGAGCTCCCACCTAAGCCCGAAGCCCTAAACC
>CAJNIZ010010584.1:0-12008 GCA_905231905.1 Symbiodinium pilosum | reverse complement strand
AGGGCGTCTCTACCTTTTGCAACTCGCTGTGCGCATTGCTCGAGCATATAGTCCCTAAAACCTTAAGAGCAGTAACAGCAGCGTGATATACAGCCTTGTTACATGAACTGTACATGGACTGATAGCAAAACAATAGGACTGAAGTTATTTCAATCAGGCACAAATTTCCTTTCATGTTACACGCCTGTCTCGTTGGTCGGCTATCCAGCTCTCGGTGTGAAACGGACATATCTATTGAAAGGCTTAACCTACGGCTGGCAAGTGCAAAGCCCTTACCATCTCGGTGAAGATGCCTAGGGCACACTGGAACCTTGCTTGGAGCTGAGCTATCCCATATCTCTTCGGTGAAAGAATCTTGGGTTCAGAGCTCGCCGGCAAGCTCACTTTCCTTTGCCTCAGAACTTTGACTTGGTCTTGCCCTGGCCCTTCTACGTGCCTTTGGCCTTGCCCTTCAGTCGATTTGCCTCTTGTCGTGCCTTTCTGTTCCTTAACCTTTCTTGTTTGACAGGGTACGGAAAATATTGTCTCCGTTCCCTTGCAGTGGTGCGATTTGGGCAGAACGTGAAAAACAAGATGGTATGGCTGTCCTTATCTTTAGGACCCAGGAACAATGTCTCCAGCCCAGCATACATCAAGAATTCACTGACCTTGACAATGTACTCATATTCGGCTGGCGGATGATCGGACCATTTGTCCAAGCTCTGGCTATGTCCCCACTCCATAATGCAGGCAACCATGCAATCTCCATTAGGCGCATCAGGAGGATACTTTACCTCAATATCATTCCAAGGACATCCCTCATAGTAGCGGAGTGTCTTCGTCGTCTTACTTGAGGTGAACCTTAACTTAGGGCTTACTGCATGGTTTCGCAAGGTTTCCTCCTTGGCAGGACACATAGGCATCCTTGAAGGATCTGAAAACCTCCTGAAACAAAGACTATTCATTGAAGGATGATTTCTGGCTGCTTCCTGCAAAACGGTATGTAGCAGAGTTTTCATCTCCACCTATAACATCCACCTGATAATGGCAACAGTCTGCAACCATAGAACTCAGAAGTTCTCCACACAAAGCAGGATTGTCCATAGTTACTTGGCTATTGGGGTGGAAGGAGCAAATGCGGATGACGTGCAAACCTGACCTGATAATCTTGTCTTTGGCAGGATTGTCCTCACGAAGCAGATCGCGTTGAGCTTCCTTGTCGTTGAACAAGCCTGCTCTTTCCCAATCTTCCCTCCGAGGTTCGTCACCAAAACAGGCCTCAAAAAAGGCATAGGCAAGAGGAGATTCCTTCAACCTCTTCACAGTGTGAGTGCCAGCTATATGACGAACATAAGCGCCAGGCCATGGGTTTGCGCCAATGCCACAAAGGAGGGTCTTATCAGGACTGGTTGCTGTTAGCCATCCATGCTCTTCCATCACAGTTTTCTCAAGATGGCGGATGGAGCTGGCCTCTTGCAAGATCAGAACGTGGGAGCTGATATTGGAAAATGGAGGAAACGGTTCCCACAGGTGGGATCGCGCTTGTGCTCTGGCCAAGTTCCCTCCCAATAATCAGGTGGTGGAAACATTGAGGAGTAGAACGCTCCCTCGACCTCTCCCAGTTTCCAAGATTCAACACACAAACGGATAGATGGCCTCGGCTCCTTTTAACGGTCCTATCCCTAAAGGTGGTACCTTGAGAAGGATCAGGATTCCTAGAAGAGGTGCTGCTTGGGCCGGGCGCATCAGACGTGGTGTGGAACGTATATCCCTTGGTAGAACCAGCTGCAAGCAAGGTGGCACAGACCTCTGCGACAAGCTGAGAGCGGAGCATGGGACCCTTAGCTGTTTTGATGATTTCCAGGCGCTCCATGGCGGCTCTTCCCTCCTCATGAGATTTCTGGACTCCACTGGCATCATAAATGTCCCTAAGATCCCCCGCCCGATAAGACATGGTACTATAGGAGGAGGAAGGCACCCTACGCCAAGGTTCAAGCTCCTTCTTAACAATTTCAAGAATGAGCTTTTCCTCACTGAGATGATACTTGGCATGAGGATGCACACAAGGATGGACAGAAGTACCTCCAGGATGGTACACATGCGAGCAATTGCGGTTGCAGAAGTGTCGGCAGGCCAGGGAATGAGAGATGCGAAAGTAATGACCCCCAAATTCCCCTACCTTTATATTCACCGCCATAGGGCTCACCTATCACCTTAAATGGGGACCCATTTAGCTCCATCTCATAATCATTTTTGGAGAGAACATCACCATTGTCGTGGAGAAGTTCTGTTGAGTGCTCGGCAACGCTAGCGAGAAAATTTTCAATGCCAGCTTCGTTAGCTCGGTTGTCTTCCTGAGTAGGGGCATCATCTTCTTGCACCTCGATGATTTTTTCAGGGCTGAGCAAATCAGTCACCACCATCTCTTCATCTTCTTCACCGGATTCAAGGGCGTGATGGTTCTCGGGTAGAGGCGAAGGGCACATATGATGAACCTCGTGTCCATTTGATGGACTATAACAGCCTTCCTGACGGCATTCGCAATAGACTGGATGTTTCTGATTGACTTGAGTGGATGTGCCATCCTCTGTCTGGATACCTGCTGAAGGTGTTCCTCGACGCCTTTGAGTTAGGTAGAATTTGGGGCTGTATTATTTTACTATGCATATGGTTTTGGCCATCCGTCTAGGTTCCCTGACCAAGGCAGCATAGACCAGATCATGCAATCTGCTGACTTGTTTTGGGGAATGGAGAAGGTATTGCCTCCAGAAGTTTTCGCACGAGGGGATCCTCCTCCTCTTCCTAAGCTAAGGCCAGACCAAGATGGATACTGAAAAGTTTTATGAGGGCATCTATATCAAGCAAGACTTCGATTTGCTGTTAGAAAAGTGCCACGAGCTCTTCAGCAAGGATCTCTTCGCTCATATCTCTAAGCACCGGGATGAAGCAAAACGACGGAAATACTCCGTCACCTTTCCGCAGACAGGAGAGACGTACTTTGACTCTCCTCTTGCCATGAAGTTTGATTCGCAGATTATCAAACGTTCACGATTCAGGTTTTTCGCCCAAGAGTAAGTTTGTCTCGCGAGCGTATAAGGAACTTACGGGTTACTGTACGTTTTTAGAGACAGAGTTCTCGCGTCAGCACTCTTCTGTGGATTTTGAGTCCTATGATGATCTGTTGCGTTCAGTCAATATTGCAGAGAGCCTCGAGTCTATCCCTCCTGTCATGTTCGAGGTGTTGGGCACTGTCCTTGATGATGTTCCTACTAGGAACACTGCGCGGGTGTATCGCACACCTCAGACCTCAAGGGTAGGCGAGGGCAACCCCTCGGAAGCTCTTCGTACAGTGGACGCGCTCACCGGTGCGAGGATTGTCTTCCAAGGTGAGGAGGTGTTCTTGTCCGGGAGGCAGATCTCGATGATCTTGATGTTGAGCGAGACGATGGCATAGATGACTGCATCACTGAGCCTGGAGATGAAATCCTGAGCGACCGATCAGAGACCGCGCCAGACATGGATACAGGGACAGGCTCGCCCGACGGTGAGGAAGTCGAAGATTTCGCAGAGGTTTTCCAGCTTCCAAGAATCACCCCCATATGTGCCAGGGGTTGCAAGGAACCACATTGACGGAAGAAATGAAATGGGAGAACTCCTTGGCATTCTCACGCTTTCAGGACACCGTCTATCTCGTCGGTGGACGAGTCTGGCGGCTTCACGCGCTGCGGAGGCGGAGGCGTAGGCGGTTCGCAAGGAGCTTGGCTGTCATAGTGCTCTGGCGGTGTGACGCAAAGGGGCTCCAAATAGGACCTTGGGACGTCACTAGTGGCAAGTACCACACCGTTGGGTGTCTCAACTGGAATCCGTCCTCTAAGAACTTTTGGTAGTCAAGGTTCCAGTAGTGGATATCCTTACCCTTACGGATCACAGTGCCATGGCGTGGGGCCGTGGTTCCACCAGCATACAAGAAGTGCACACCTACGCACTCCTTTTTTTGGCCAAGCCCGTGGGCAAACGGTGAAAGAACCAGGCCATGGGCATTGATGGAGTCATAGTTCAATACCGGAAGGAATCATCTTCTTGGGTGAGATAACGAAGACTAATCGGGCCTTATCATTACAGGTCAAACCGGCAAGATAAGATGCTGCGTCCACATCGAAAAATGGCCTTAGACCCAGCTTGGGCTCTGTGAAGGCTGCCGCCTGGTGCAAAGACAAGTGAAGAGAACTGTCAAGGTCTGCGACGTGACTGTGTCTTAAAATTTGGGAGTGGAACTTTGACAGTCTATATGACAGGCTTCCCTTCTCTTGTTGCTTCTGTTGTCGGGAGAAGTCTTGATACTGTCTACTATAATTGAGGAACAAACGGTCAGTTACACACCCTACCGCTATCTTAACCAAAGAATACTCCCAGGGTTGAAATGCAGTCATGGCATAGCTAGACTCGTGGTCCATCATGAAGTTGAGGCTGACTTGACCAGCAAGAACGGAGGGATACGACAATTCAATGCTGTGAGCACCTGGGATATCCCGCCGGATAGCAGGTCTTCCCTTCAAGATTTCTCCCTCGCTGTGCTGTCCGTCCATGCCGCGGAACCACGCGCAACGCACAATGTGCTCTGAGTAATCAGGTTCATCCCCAGCATAGGGAATATTGAAACCATTGAGAGCGGGGTTCAAAGGCACAGTTTCGGACGTCATCTCGCCTGCGGGCAAGTACACGGCTCTAGCTGGCGGCAATTGCTTGAAGGACCGACAGTGGCTGCGGAGACGCAGGCACAAATTTACAAAAGAGATTGTAAGTTCTCTGAAACAGGAAAAGCTACCTACACGGAGGTGTAGCCTGCTCATTATTTACAGGCTGCCTAGCGTGAGGCATATTTCCTTACAAATCTCAGGGAGAAGATTCAGTCCCTTAGTCAACCAAGCAAGTGCGAAGGCCTTGTGCTCCATAAGAGATCTAAATGCAGGGTGAGAGTCAATTTCCTTGATATCGCCACTCATGACAGAATCTACCAGGTTCTTACAGTTAGCGCTGGCTTTAGTCAGGCAATCCGCCAAACAGCGCTCTGTACGAACATGCGAAAGATCAGCAATGGCACCTGAGCAAGCCTCCTTCCTAAGCATGAATTGTTTCTTGCTGCTCTGGAACATGAGTAGTAGAGGCCGTAGTAACCAGATTATTGGCATCTGTGCGCATGTGAATGCAGGCATCAGCGCCAGAAATATCCTTCCACAAACCCCTCAACATCTGACACGTACCGAAACATTTCATCAAAGCACACAACTCAGCAACAGTGGTACTCAGAGTAGTCCGCTTGATTTTGGTCGATTCAAAGAGCACCAGCGAGCCACGAGTATCACGACTATTCTTTTGACGCTGTTCAGCGAGGAAAACAGTCATTCCACGTTGCGAGGATTTATCAGAATGGTTTGGAATGCGGCGTCGGATTGGTTCTCAACGGCCAAAAACGAAGCTCGGCAGGTTCATTCTTAATTTGACGACACAGCTTGTTCAGTGCCCGGCAGTCTCCTGTTTTGGGTGAGGCAGAAGCTGAAGCACAACGACGGGAGAACTGGTAACAGGCTTGGAACTGAGTTCTAGACTGCAACCAATTGATACTGCCTAAAAGGGACCTGAAAGCTGTGTGCATCTCTTTACTGCACCCGTCCGAGTCGGTGGACCCGCGTGGGGTAGAGATCTCTTCTAATTCTTCAACATTTAGCTTTTGGGTGACACCTATATATTTCTTCTTCTTGGTTTTGTCATCAAATATCCAAGCAATTCTCTATCCTGTGAACATGATGTCATTGACATCCTCATGACCGGTAGAGACATGCTTGCGCACTGTTTTGACAAACCAATCTAGGAAACTTTTGTCACCAGTAATCATGAGATCATCTAAATGTAGAGACAAGACACCAATAGGCTTCCTACCTCTGCTGGGACTTCCATGAACAGGATCAACAAAATGTTCCAAAAGCTCATCAACTACCTCAGGAGTTAGTGGGGGGTTGTCCACAATAGTTTGATAGGAAGACTTCTCAGGCAAATAGGGAGAAACAAGAATCTCAATTTCTTCTTCCAGAAAATCTTGTTTACCTCCATTCCTGAGATCAGTGCTCTGTTCTATCTATGACCCACCAGGTGCCTTGTCCGAAGATGCATGAAATTCTGAAGGGGTAGTCCTCAATCTTATAGGTAGGTTCAGGGGGCCTAAGAGCTTTAGCCCTATGGGTTACCTGAGCCTGCCAATTGGTCGGGGAACCATCCCTTCTTGTGTACTGCGATAGAAGCTAGAAACTTTAGAAGGGCCTCATCTACGACAGGTCTCCATGCATACTCTGTAACCTTGCGTGTAGAGAGTGCGTGAGCAATGTCGGGATTGTCTTCAACGGACCTTTCCTCAGTATGGCCGGAGGTAACTGACGGATCCTTCACTACGCAGGACTTGAGGAAGTGACTAAAGTCGGCTTCCTCTTCGTTGGAAGAGCCTGCCTCAATTTCAGCCGCAATGCCGGCCGAGTTGGGCTGGTCTTCGACCTTAGGCTCTCGCCAGGCTCCTTCATAGCAGACATATGTACAGCTATCTGCCCTAGTAGGGACCAAAGCACAGGCTCTAATGCATTTATCAAGGCGGTTCCACCACCTTCTGGGAGCATCATTAAGGCCATAGACCAGTCTCATACAGTATCCTACTAGGTAAGGAGGCAAACCCAAGTCACTAGGAAGTTGAATAATGACAGTCCGGCGCGATAAATCCAAATGCAACAAAACCCACAAAGAACTGGCAGTGTGCTGACAGACTAGCAGTGGGAGAATCGCTTTGTTGCTCCCAACCATGCTTATCCTGAAAACCCTTACAGACCCATCTAGCCTTAAATTTGGAGAAATTACCGTCCTTATTTACTTTGACGGTAAGAACCCAACGGCCCGTAAGGTAATTTGTACCCCCAGGTCCAAACTTGAGAGTACGATTATCCAGGAAGCGGATGACACCATTATCCAAGTAACTCTTAAATTCTTCCAGCTTGGCCCGGCGAATTTGCTTGGCACTGACATTCTGCATAAGGGGACGAAGTTCCCTAGCGATATCATCTGTGGAGGAGTTGATCTCAACTTCTACACCAGGACGCGTAGAATCAACTTTCTTCAAGGATTGAATCAGAGAGCTAGTGACAAAACGCTGTGGCAAAACATATCTATGACCAACAGGAAGCTTGTCAGACAAAGGTTTCATCTTGCTGATAAGCGACACATGAGGAAAAATCGTATCTCCCAGGCTACACCTATCATGGCGAAGGCTTAATGAACGCAGAAGGCCATCGTCCGCATCTTCAAGCAAGTCTTCAAACAGAAAAACTTGCCTAGCGTCGCAGGATGGTTCCCCCTGGAGACAAGAAGCCAACAAAGTAACAAACTTGGAATCATACGATGTCCCTTCATGAAGAACTGGAAGATTATCAACAAGACGCTTCATCCAACCTGAAGGTAAATTTGTGGCCATGTAGGCAGAACCGTCGGAAGACTGATTACCTACAGAGTACATGTTGCTCATCCAGCACAGTGTCCTAGAAGAACGTGATGACCAGAGTGGAGAGGTGTTTGGGGCAATTACCAACCAATGCTTCCCTCTTTGGGTTTGCCATCCAGTAACATCAGTACAGAAACTCCAAAACTCCTTACGCATGGAAAAATCCTTTGGGGTAACGGCGTGCAAGATAACAAGGGATGAATCATACCTGACTAGGTTCTTCCAAGCTGCAGCTATAGACTGTTGAAGACTCTTCTTATTAGTAAACTGCCAGTCCACAGCAGGAGCTACTGATTTCCCTTGATGACTCAAGTAAGCTCCTATTCCACTACATGTATGGAGGACTTCTACACAGTCTACGGGATCTTTATCACAACATAAGTGATAGCACACCTCGTGCTCCGACACAAAAGATGCACTGGCACTGTCTACCTCATCGTTGGACGAGCCTGACTTGTCTACTAGAGGAGGTCCTTCCAAATGAGGAATCTGGACATCATGCCATTCATCATGATCACTTCTGACCTTAGATTGACTCACCCTCAAAAGCACAGTTGGCAATTGTACCAAAACCATAGCATACCATAGCACCCTCTTGGGAAACTACAGTACCTCTCATCCATACACCTTCACTGTTCTTCTTATTATCGTCCTTATGCGATCAAGCCGCGAATGCTGAAAGCTCTTGGAGAACCCGCTGAGAGTCTCACTGAGAGTGAGAGGCATCTTCATGAACCGACGATTGTGGATTGTTGTTGCAGATTGAGACAGCATCAGGCGTGAATGTTTCGAGTGAGTCCCCACTGTTTGTTTGGTCCGTGAAGCATGCCCAATGGCTCCTAATTAAACCGCTACTTGATTGGCAGTGACGGAAAGACTACCTACTCACGGCGATGGGGCAAGGACTATCAAGGTCCACTGTACACGTTTGGCGACATTGTTGATGCCAAGTATGTGGGCCGCTGAAAGTGCACCTCAGGATGAACCCACCGTTGCTGGGAAAGCAGTTCCTACAGTAGCAGAAGCAATGTAGAAGCTGAGATTGAGTGGAGGTGCCTGCCCGTGCGTAGTGCCTTCTGGTGACACTGCTCACCTTGGTCTGTTTCACCTGTTAATGTTCCATCTTCAGTGAACGTGACTCCTAGATGGCTGCCCCAAGGCACTCTCCGCTGCCTGTGAAAGAATGAAGCTGAGATTGAGTCTCAACTGAGGTCAACGAAGTATCATGGTAACCCAATGAAGGAGTTGCTGCTGATGCTTCGTTATTTGGATGGCCCTCAGACTGGACAGCCCAGGACTGCAGACCGTTGGTTGTTGTTTCCCAGATGCTGGATTCGACTGCATCCTCAAATGAGAGAACACATGTTCCATCCAGATGACGCGCGGCCTCCAGTTGATGGATTGCTGAGTGAAACGTTGTGGGCTGATGGATATGTCTAAGTGCTCTTAGATGTAGAGACCTCCAACCCTGAACAGCTCTCCTTAGAAGGATTTCCTGAGGACAGGACCGCTACGCAGCTGAAGATTATAACCATAAAGGCTCATCTGCAACCGCGACAGTCCGCAGACCTCAAGAAGGACTTGGCTAGGAGGGTTATGCCTTCGGATGGTCCTTACACTAAGGGGGAGAGTAGCCGGACACCGTCAGCTGGCAGCTTCGAACGAAAACGATTCGTTTAACAGCTTGGCGAAGTGTGATCTTTTCGAACATACCTTCTTCACCAAGAGACTTAACAAACAACACCCACGTTTTCTTGAACAAACGAACAGCGGCTTCAGCACGGTTAGGCCAAGGAGTTCTTGGCCCACACGGATACTGAGCCATGTTGTGATACTGTCAGGCGTGAAAAACGCAGTATCGCCAACAACTCTTTTCGGAATGCAGTTATTTTCTTCAACAGGTTGGATGAGCCTCCTGCTGGCGGCTTGCGACTTGAAGACGAGGGCTCATGGACTGAGTCGGGAACGTAGATGTCTTCGTCTACATCCCCGCTGCGATTGCCTACTGAGATCGATGCCCGAACGTTGGTCCGGCGGCGTTTGAAACCTCCAGGCTTGACCTTGAAAATGGTTGTGCCTTTCCAGGGTTTTTCCTGCCTCATTGTTTTCGGCGCAACCTTACCCCTCCAGAGGTCTACCTTCTGTTCAGGAGTTCCGTCCTCATGCTCAAACTTCGTAGCACGTGTATCTTCAAGATACTCAAGAGTTCAAGAGGAATGGGTGTGTTATTCTTCTCAGGCTTATATGACTGGGACCTAAGTTTCCTATGGACCCTAATCATTTCTCTATTGGGCTCGTTCAGTACCCACTTATCCTCTGTTACAAGTGCTTCACTGCTAGGCTGAGGATCGGCAGTCGTCTCATCTCGCTGTCGAGCAAGTCCAGACTCTTGTGCAGGTTCTTCCGGTGCATGATTGCTGTAATCATAATGCACATGCTGGGTAAGGAAGCTAACACGCTGAACCTGAAACTCCACACCATACATGTACTCTGCCATAACTTCAAGATCCAACACAAGGTGAGAACTTCTGTGAAGTGTCCAATGGCAGGTGGTAAATGCCCAACGGATCACAGGTAAGACAAGCATTCCCTGGTGCAAGATTCAGGGAGAAGCGCAGGTTGCGCATTTGCGGAAGCGGCATAAGGAATGGCGCTTGACCTTCTCCTACAGTGTCAAACTCAGTACAATGTATTGAACCATAGTAATGACTTATATAGACTATTAACTTTTCTGTGCACTTGGAAGTCTGGCTGTTGGCAAAGGAGAACTGAGAAGTGGTAGGCTTGATCTCATACCACAAATAGGTGTTGCGGCCTTGACTGTCGATGTGCTGGCAACAATGGTTCACTGCAGCTCTGGAACCCATAGCCTTTGTACACCCTACATCTAAGATAACCTTAGCAGGGGACGTATCGACAACTTGCAAGGCTGACGTCATTGCTTCACCAGGCTCATCAGGCTCATCCTCATCTTCGCGATCATCATAATGATCATCGTCGGATGAAACGTAACGGGAGTGAGGTTCCTCTAGTCCTGAAGGCGGTGTGTCACCTGGAACACGAGATCATGGCAGGAACATCTCGTCAGGGTCAGGTTCTCTCCAATGTCGCGTGTCAGAGTCAAAGTCACCTACACCTGCTCCATCTTCCTTAGCAGCATGTGTGGCCTCCTGCATTCTTCGCCATTCATGCCATCCATCAGGAGCATCATCATCATCATCAGATGAATGCGTGCCAGGTGGTTGCACCTGCTTCCCCTTTCCATCATTATTGCGATACTCAAGGGTGTAGGCAGGCTTTCCCTTGACAATGGGCCACCTTTATTACCTTTGCCTTTGCCTAGGCTATACCTATGGGAGTGCGCAACATCATTGGGAAGTTTGAAAGACTCCTGTGGAAGAGTCATAACATTCTCTTCCGGCATCGCGTCCTCATCAGAAGGCGGATCAGGATACCCAAAGTGTTGAGCGTACGAAGGAGGAGTCGAGTAGTTCTTACCCTTACCTTTCGGGAAGAAAAAGGGTAACGCAGTAGTCACAGGATTATCCGTACTGGAGCTAGCTGGTTCCTTGCTGTTGAGCGGGCCTCCGAGCAACGCAGGGGGTCCAACATGACTGGACGGTATGAAGGTCATAAGATAACCCCGCCCATACTGCGATGACTCCTTGTCATCCTTTGGTACAGCTCTCCTGACGTGTGAGAGGAATAGGCGTCACAGCCCGTCATACCTAAGCGCGGAAGGCGACATCCTCATATTTGGACACATCGCATAGGCGGCAGAGGTATCATCTGTGTTGACCCATTCATCGGAAGCACCCGACCCTGAGTCTGCTGTACTAGGCGAAGGAGGTCCTTCCGATCGGCGCAGTTCCTCCGTAAGAACGTAGTAAAGCCAGATTGGTATTAACAATCGTCAAGCAGAACTTTGTAGTCGTCTTCGTTGAGAGAAAAGACAAGCGTGGCCTCCTGGAGGCGTTGGCCAAGATCATTTCGCCAAACAATGAACCTTATGTTATTATGGCCATACCTACGCACCTCAAACTCAAACCTATGGCGGAAGATATTCCAGGGAACCCGAACTTCATGTAATGCTTCAGGCTAACCATTGGGGTCTACAGTGGGTCCATGGGCTCCTGGAATATTAGCCGCATTTCTGGGATAAACGTAAGAGTTTGAGTGCTCCTATCATGGGAAGGAAGGCGTTCTGTACTCACGCATGTGTCATGACACAACAGTGCAAACATGTCAGCTTTAAGCGCATGCAGCACCACAAACAATTACAAACAATTCACACTCTCTTTTGCACGAAAGGCTGGCACATGTGCATCCTGTGGGTTCAGACCCAAAACTACCAGGAGGGGGAAAAACCGGGTGGTAGCACCCCTCCAAGAACAAAAGTCTGAACCTACCCACTTTACGCACGGTGCCGCTGTAGCACACCTTATGGCAGTGCCTGTGCCGCGGGTGGGCGGGTGGGCAAACACAGGTACTGAGA
>CAJNIZ010010581.1:0-12010 GCA_905231905.1 Symbiodinium pilosum | reverse complement strand
TGTAACAATAAAATGTTCAGAACTAAAAGTTCTCTGCAGCAACTACTCTAAGGAGCAACAGGGCCGTAGTCTATACCCAACATCGAGAATCCTGGCTATAGGAGCCCCCGGAAAAGGACCACAGAATTTTGGGACCCCTGGGTTTAGGGTTTAGGGCCTAGGGTTTAGGGTTTAGGGTTTAGGGCCTGAACTATGGGGAAGCTCCCATATGTACAAGCAACCCCACACACTATAGACCCTGCAAACCCTAAACCCTGAATCCCTAACCTTACACCCTACACCCCAAGCCCTACAGACCCTTAACCTGAAGCCCTCAACCTACAAAAAAACCAACTCCCAATGCATCAACTCGATAAGATGACAATCCCAAACTCTACCTGTAGGGTTTAGGGTTTGGGCCTCAGGGTTTAGACTACAGTTTAGCGACTAATTTCCCTCTAGTTGGTAGGTATAACCCATAAAACTGTAGGTACTTGGGGGTGCAGGTAAACCCTAGACCCTGAACCCCAAACACCAAAAACCTAACCCAGGCCCCAGCGCGACACCTCCTGAAACCTAAACCCTAAACCCCTAAAGCCTAAACCCGAAACCCTTAAACAGGACCAGGCACAGAAAGCATCCAGGCCAGAAAGAAGCCGCAAGGACTTCGAGCCCTAGTGTTTTAGGGTTTGGACTTTAGGGTCTGGATTTAGGGTTTGGGGTCTAGGGCCCTGTACCCTGAACACTAAACAGTTTACCCTGCTGTAAAGTAACGTGGAGCCCCAAAAAGTGATTGGAGGTTTAGGGTTTGGGGTTCGGATAGAACCCAGAAATCATGGCCTTGCGCACAAGTAAGACTAAAAGCGCGGGCTCCCTTGCGAGTAAATAGATACTTGGGGTTTGGGTATTCCTCTTGTCATTCAAAACAGAAGCACATTGTCATCTTTCACCCCTATACCTCAACCGAAGCACCTAAAGCTCCTAGATTTTAAAACCTTAAACCCTAGCATGCTACGGTTGATGGAGGTAATCTTGCACCACCTTAAGTCCCTAAAGTCCTAGGAATTACAATAGTTTAGGGCCCTTAGGTGGTGCAAGATTTCATCCATCAACAGTATGTCATGCTGGAAGAGGTCACTTGCAAACAGCGCAACAAGAATCTCACAGGGCCCAGCAACCAGGCCCCCTCAACCGCTAAACCTCTGCGATCACCGAAATCTAGAAGAAATTTCGTGGCTCTTGCTGACAAGCCACAGATACATGGCCAGCAATAATAAGGACTACCTAAACCCTGAACCCTAAACCCTAAACCCAAAATCCTAAACCCTTAAGCCTAAAGCCAGAGCTCTGCTTCCTTGCGCGGAGGGAGTGAAGGCCTGGATCATTGGTAATAATAGGAATATACCTACCAGGGTCCTTAAAATCCATTATATTCCTGTCATATTAAACCCTAAACCCTAAACCCTAAACCCTAAACTCTAAACCCTAAACGGTTCCCTGTTTGGGGTTCCCAGCTAAGTCCCTTTAATTGGGGTTATCATCCGGATTTTCCGAGTCATCCCCAAGAGCCCCGAAAAAATTCAAGCCCGGATGTCTCACTACCTTAAGTTTTGTAGGTTTCAAGGTTTGTAGGGTTTTGGGGTCTAGGGTTTAGGGTTTAGTGGTCTAGGGTTTAGGGTTTAGGGGTCTAGGGTTTAGGGTTTCGGCTTTAAGGGTCTAGGGCTTAGGGCTTAGATTCCTGCACCCTCGCCTAGCAGAATGCTATCGAAGCCCGATCGGCCTGGTGCACCACCGGAAGGAATCCGTCCGTACCACAAGGCCAGAGGCATCCCTGTCAAAGCATCTCATGGGTTGCCCCAAACCCCAAACCCCAAACCCCAAACCCTAAACCCTAAACCCTAAACCCTATACCCCAAACCCTAAACCCTATACCCTAAACCCGAAGTTCCCTGGAACCCTGGTAGACGTCAAGATTTTAGGGGGGTTCTTGGACGTTAGGACTCGACATGTCTGCGTTAGAGAGGGTTTTAGGATTCTAGGTTGAGAGGCTTACCTGGGCCCCCAAAGTAGGTAAAATAATAGCCCAAAACCCCTAAATATAGCCTAAAAGGCAATTATTCTACATAGGTAGAGATGTAGATAAGGGTGATGAGGGATTCGCCTTCTTTGAAACCTGCCTCACTGCCCTGCTTGCGCCAATTGGCGGCCTACTCCCTCCTTTGTTTGTCCTACGTGGCACTTAGGACCCCTACGGGTTTAGGGTTTAGGGTTAACCCTTGATTACCTATGATAAGACTACAAGGGAATCCCAAAGGGTTAAGGGTCTAAGGTCCAAGCTAAGTCCCAAGGAGTGTAATAAGTCCACATGTCTGCCAGTAGTGCCAACAAAGACAGCTTATCGCTTTCCTCCTTGTCTAGACCCGGGATGGTTGGTCTGCAAGAGTTGCTTCAAGGCGTAGCATATGAAGGAACATATGGGGCCGAAGTGCCAAGCGTGAAGAATGTCTATCCCCCACGTCCCCAAGCTCATCCCTGGCGTCTGCATGAACAGGGAGATATGCAGAACCCTCCATGCTTCCTATTGAATCAGAAATTGTTCGGTCTTCAACATCCCCAGAACCCCGTCATTTCTGTTTGATTCAGCATGTTCCCTTAGCCGCTACCCTAAGCCCTAAACCCTTAAGCCCCTAAACCCCAAACCTGTAGCCCCAAGCAGTAAATCCCATGCAGCCCTGGAACCACTTTCAAGTGACCCTTTTGGCCTATTTTAATCGGGAGCCCGCAGGGGTTTGGGATTTTGGGGCTAAGGGTTTAGGGGTTTAGGGTTCAGGGTTTGGGGTTTAGAGTTGAGGGGTCTAGGGTTTAAGGGTTTGGGGTTTGGGACTTAGGCTTCAGGAGTTGAAATTGAGAAGTTTCGGATTCACGCTTTAGGGTTCAGGGCTTATTTAAAGGGGACAAGCTCCTATCTTTTAAGGAACACTAACGGCTTGCTGGTTCTTTTGGGAGTAGAGGTGGCTGGCTGGTTCATATGGGAGTAGAGGGATTATATAAGGGTTCTGAAAGAAGTTATAGGGGATGTGTAAGGATCGCATAGAAACATATGAGCTATAGTCTAAACTCCTGGTATCCCTCTCAATAACCCCTATAATACTCCGGTATATAATCCCTTATAACCCCCTTTAAGCAACTTAGACCGTAGCGCATATGGCGGCTAGGGCTGAAGGAGGAGACTCATATAGAAATTGAAGTGGAAGCCTGGCATCTCGAGGGTCTTATGGAGGGTGTAGGTGCTGGTTGTTGAGTGGGTTTAGGGTTTAGGCGTCTAGGGTTTAGGGTTTAGGATTTGGGGTCTAGGGTTTAGGGTTTGGGGTCTAGGGTTTAAGGGTTTAGAGTTTGGGGTCTAGGGTTTAGGGGTTTAGGGTGGGTTTAGGGTTTAAGGAAAGGAAAAGACAATGAAATTGACGTCTTAGGGTAGAGGGTTTAGGGTGTCAGGCGCAGAAACTAAACCCTAAACCATACTTGGGGACTACAGAAGGGCTTCTGCAGGGATCCACTCCTCCACTCCGCACTAGCACAGCAAAAAAATCGCAACTGAGCATGTGGCTGGTTTCCGAGGGTTGGGAGTCTTCTGCGTTGCGCCCAAATGGTGTATCATATCCGGTACCCATACCTGAAACCCCAAACCCCTCCACCTAAAACCCAAGCCCTGAAACTTGAACCCTAAACCCTTGAACCTGAAACCCGAACCCACAAACCGAAACCCAAATTCACGAAGCCTACGCTCCAAAACTCCCGAAACCTTACTGCTACTGCAACCCTAATCCTAAACCCTAAACCCTAAATCCTAAACCCTAAACCCTAAACCCCTGAACCCTAAACCCTAAACCCTAAACCCCTGAACCCTAAACCCTGCGCCTCCACTTCTTGGACCCCCTCCACTGCCGTGTAGGCTTCGAAGACATCTCCAGGCTGAGCCTTTGGGTTTAGGGTTTAGGGTTCAGGGTCTAGGGTTTAGAGTTTAGGGTATAGGGTTTTGCGGGGCTTGAGGGTTTAGAGTTGAAGGTTTTAGGTGTTTAGGGTTAAGGATTTTAAGGGTGTTACGGGTCTAGGGTTCAGGGTTTTAGGGCGGTCAGGGTTGAGGGTTTTAGGGGGTTAGGGGTTCGGGATTGGGGGCTTAGTGTTGCCTTCCGTTCTTTTGAAGGGGGCATGGGAATATACAGGGATTAGGGTTGCGGGCAGGGGCACCTCCCTGTTGGGTTTAGGGTACAGGGTTTAGGGTTTTGGGTTCAGGGACCACAGCTGCGCGCACACAGCAATTGCAGAACCACCTGAGAGATCAGGTTTTGCACGAACATGTTTCTGCGTGGATAAAAAAAATCCAGGCTGTGGCGGTGCCGCTGCTGTTGAGCTCCACATTATGAAGGCAGGGTTCTACTCATAACGCCTTCGGCGTAGTTCTCCTGCTGGCATGCTGACTACAACATTGGCTCTTTCTTGCGAGTTCTGCCAATACCATTTTCGGTCGCGCTGGGCCATGTCTCCCCAATGCTCCTTCATCCTGGAGAATCCAGAGAGTGCGTTTTATGAAGGCATGTGCTGCCAAAAGACCTGCACATGTATATGCAAAAACTACGGTCAAGTAGCCAATCCATGTAAACCTTCTTTGCAATGCCGTATGCGGTGGTCGATCTTGCCTTTGCCTTTAACCCTAAACCCTGAACCCTAAGTCCTCAACCCTATACCCTAAACCCTAAATCATAAACCCTAAACCCTAAATCCTAAACCCTAACCCTAAATCCTGAACCCTAAACCCTAAATCCTGAACCCTAGACCCGAAAGGGTTTGAGGCTCAGGGATGGTGGTTGGAGCTTTGTGCTTTGAGATTCGTAGGTAAGGTTTGGGGTTCAAGGTTAGGGTCTGGAAGTTGGGGTTGAGATACATAAGGTTGAAGCCTGGGGGGTTGGGGGTGTAGGTTCCGGGGTTTATTGGGAGTAAGGCTTGGGGTTTAGTCAGGTTTAGGGGCCCTAAACCCTAAACCGCGTGCTTGGGTATTGCATTCTGGGAGTATGGTCTAAGTTAAAGGAACAAAACCCTAAACCCTAAACCCAATACATTGAGTACTGGAGCCTCGCATAATTAATTTTCAGCAGGGCCTGTAGCTCCAAGCCTCAAAAGCCGCTTAAGACCATACGTTTAGGGTTTAGGGTTGAGGGTTTAGGGTTTAGGGTCATGACCCGGGAAGCCTACCTAGACCCTCCCTCCACTGTAGTACCTTTTTGGTAATCCTAATAAAAATCCTAATCAAAAAACCATACCAAACACAAAAAGGAACTACATTGGAGGGTCCAGGTAGTTTCCAAACCCCTCCACCGTCCCAAGCTGTCATGCGCTACACATCTCCAAGCATGCTCAAATCAGGTCTAGAGTCTAGTGCGAAAAACCTAAACCCGACAGCTCCCACACGGAACCTTCCCCGAACTCCTAAACCCTCAGCCCTACCTGAACCACAAAAAGTATGTAGAATAATGGCCTTTTAGGCTATATTTAAGGGTTTTGGGCTATCATTTTGCCTACTTTTGGAGCCCAGGTAAGCCCTCAACTCCTAAATCCCTCAGTTGCTGCCGGGAGATGTTCCGTAAACTGAGGGCCCAACACCATAGTCCTTATTACTTATTACAGGCCTTCCACAGCAAGAGCCTTTCCTTTCTGCAAATGTTGCGGTTTCGGCCTTAAATTCTAAACCCAATTCCCCAACCCCCATGTATGCATGCATAGCCTCCGTGTATCCTCGTATGGTAGTTGTTCAAATGACCTGCCCTAAAAGGTGAGGACCCGCCTTCTGGCAACTTGATTCCAAATGGCCCCTTCTTCAAAAAGACGTCGGAAAACGACCCCATTCCCAGAACCCTGGAATTCGGTCCCTATATCACGGGCCTCTAACCTTTCGAAAAGGGCCTTATAGATGGGTATATACCTATACATATTTATATACACATATCACATATCCCTGAACCATGAACACCATCTGAATTATAATCTAAACTCAATAGCCCCTATAATACTCCCCCCTTTATGGACTTTATACTATAGCTCATATAGTATAAAACCCCAAATCCTTAACCTTGAATCCTAAACACCATGTATGTACACACACACATATATACATATACATATATATATTACCATATATATATATATTACCATATATATATATTACCATATATATATACACATATATATATATACACATATACATATATATATATACATATACATATATATATTTATATTTATACATACACACATATATGTACATATATATCCCTATGTGGCCACCTTGAACGGCCCCCAGGTAGCCTCGCAAGGGAGACCGCTCTTGGTCCTCAGCGGTGTTGTTTTGGCTATTGCGAAGTGCCTCGGCGCAGCACATGGGCCAACGGTTTAGGGTTGGTTTAGGGTTTGGGATTAGAGGTTTAAGGTTTAGGATTTAGGGTTTAGGATTTAAGGTTGAAAATTTAAGGTTTTTGGGATTTACTTGTGTCTTATAAGCCTAGTTTCGAGAAAGTGTTACTCCCTGTCAGGCATGCAGGGTTGTATGGTGGGTTTAGAGGGTTGGCTTGCTGGCTGTTCGCAGGAAATGCAAAAACACACACATACAAAAAAACATGAGTAATGAACTGGCAGCCGGGGTTTGTAGGGTTTATGGTTTAAGGATAGTTTGCTAGCTGTCAGCAATGAGTGAAGGATCTGAGAACCTAAACCCTGACCCCTAGGCCCTAAGCCCTAAAGGGATCTGGAGGCGCTTAAGATAAAGAATGAAGGATTGGACGGAAACTACAGCGTTAGTGGGGATCATTCTAGGGGCTACTATAGGGATCCGTCCTCCATTTGCTACTAACACAATGCCTTGGAGAGCTGGGACGTTCGGATGTTAGGGCTTAGGGCGTTTGGGGTTTAGGGTTGCGGGCTTGGATTTCAATGTGTAGGGTTTAGGACTCAGCCATGTAGGAAACAAGGTTTGGGGCCTCGAGAGTAGGCCTCGACAGTAAGGTGTGGGATGTAAGGTCTGGAGAATGGGCCGAGGAGTTCGGGTTTCGAGGCCGGCTCTCTTGACAAGTGCCATACATCATCAACCCCTAGCCCTGCTCCCAAAAGCGAAAACCTTCAGCCCCAAACCCAAACCCTTAAGCCTTAAACCCTGCCAGCTTTGGTCCAGGGCGCTAAGCACAAAGCCCTAAACCAAAAGCTTAGGGTTTTCGGCTTAAATAAGTTTACGGCTTGGTGCTTGGGGTTTAGGGTTTACGGCTTAGGGAACAAACATTAGACCCGAAAGAAACTGCTGACGGTCCTCCAAACAATTTCATGAGGACAACGCCAGCCCAGGCCGACCTCGTCTTTCTTCTGCTTGAGGACCTGTTTCTTCCTTTGCCTGGTCCTGTACTGAGTCTTGTGCTTGGCATCTTTCTCGAAAGCCGGCTGCAGGCGGCGCTGTAGTCTGCTCTTGCAGGTTCTGTTCAGCCGCGGTTCAAGGGGATTGTGCGCCTCAGACAGCTGGTGCAGCCCTGAAGGTGCTGGCCTTCAGGCAAGTTTTTGTTTCGAGACGACGGCAACAGCCAAACGGCCTTCCCGCCAGCGCCGCGTCGGGCGCATTTCGCCCGAGCGCCCGACCTCGCCTGTGCAAACCCTAAATCCCAAACCCTAAACCCCTAGACCCCAAACCCTTAGGCTGGAACCATGCGCATCAAGCTTCAAGTAGCCTCTATCCTGAAGTCCGCGCATACCTCCTATGTACCCTACAAAACCCTAAAAACCTAGTTTAAAGGCCCACGGATAGGACATTATCAACTCCTGAACTCTAAGCCCTGACCCTAACCCCAAAGGCCCTAAACCCTAAACCCACGGCTATTGACGCGAAGGATCACGTGGGAAAGGCCATACACACAAGAAAATGGACATAACTCAGGCCCCAATGAAAGAGGCACTGTAAAGCATAATATGTTACCTAGAGTTTAAGGATCAATTTAGAAGGTTTAGGGAAGAACATGGCAGAGGAGAACGCTTCCCCGAACGAACATGAAACCTGGAAAATATGTCTACTGCAGACAACGGTCCTAGGTAGGTATTACGGAACACCACGTAGTGTGATGATTATCAGGTGAAGAACCTATCATTCCTTCAAGCAGATATGACAAGTATATCGGCTTGCTAGATGTTCAGGGTTTCGGGTTTGGGGTATGAAGAGCAAAATCTCCAAACTCATACCGGTAAAACTGACATGTGAACCCCTCAAAGGGATGCCTACATAATGATCCCCAACAAGTTCCACCTCCATAGTCCCCTTTATACCTTCTTTGGAGGCATTTCCACGAGGGAAGCTTCCCATGGTGGCATTTGCAAGGGGTACATAAGGCCTACTTTGTGTTATGAGCAGGATATGAGGTCCTGTCTTAAGAGCTCCTCTCCTGTACTTGCATTAAACTCTACATATCTCTCGGGCGTACTTTTTCAAAGAAACCACCCAAAGCTAAACCCCAGACCCTGAACCTTAAACCTTAAACCCTACATAAATCAATCCCGAATCCCGATATCCCCATCAAGTCCCCGGTGAAAGGATCTCAGGGAACCCCATGCTAAGAAACCCCACGACCCACCTAAAGTCCAGATGCCTTCTCAAAAGCTTCTTGAATGCCCCGAGGTCCAACGCATTCTGCGAACATCATGCGTTGGCTTCGGGTTTTGGGCGCAGAGTTGGGGGTTTCGTGAATAGCCCCAAACATTTCATTACCCCTGTATAACCCTAATATCTATATATATATATACCCTATTCATTATGAGATAGCAATTTCAATTCTATTTCCATTATCCCATATATCCTGAATATTTGGGTCTAGATTTAGGGTTCTTGAGTGTCGAGATATGTGTTTCAGTGAGTTCGGGAGCCTGTTCCAGAGTCAGGTGCGGCTCTCGGCCTTGCGGCTACTGGGCTGCGCTGCAGGACAGGGTGTAGTGCTCCTAATGCAGTCTGGGGTTCAGGGTTTAGGGTTGAGGGTTTGAGGTTTAGGGTTTAGGGCTTAGGGTGTCTTAGTGAGGGGGTGCGCTGGTGCTGGAGGCGCGCACCCTGACTTCCGCCGGCGCTCCATTCTTGCCTCGACCTTTACGGGTGTAGGGTTCTCTCGAACTCTAATCGCCTCCTGTCTTCTTGTTTGTTTCTTGCACCTGTCCAGACCAGGCGGGTGCAAGTTTGGGCTGGGTCTGGCTGGAGGCTTCTTGTTTTTTGACATTGAGCCTTGCCTGGAGGCCTTCGAGCCTTGAACCAGTTGAGCCTCCAGACTAGATGGGTGCAAGGTTTGGGTTTGGCTGTGGCTCGGGGCCTCTATTTTTTTCAGGTGGAACTTTGGCTGGATGCCTCCAATCCTGAACAAATGGACCTGTCTAGGTGGGTGGGTGCAAGTTTGGGCTGGGTCTGGCTCGAAGCTGTTCTTGTTTCTTCGAGATAGAGCCTTGGCTGGAGATCAAGGCTTCCACAAGCCCTGTTTAGAGGCGGGTGCAAGCCAGCATCTTCAAATTGAAAGGCCTGGAACCAATTAGAAGCTGGACTGGAGGCTGGAAGCGCTTGGAAGGACCAAAAATCCAAAAATGTGGTTTTTAGGCCTCTTGGTGCCGAGATTTGCGGCCTGCCAGAGAGGGTCTGAGGAAGGCCTGAAGAGGCCTGAAAAGTTCACAAGGATGGACGCAGCGACTCGCCCCAAGCTTCAATCTAAGGGCGACCTGACGGGCTACTCACCAGAAACTTGCTGGGTCCCACAGCTGCCTGTGGGACTGGGAGCTCTGTCGCCAGCCGGAGGGCTTGGGCTCCGAAGCTACCTCGCTTGCCGGCTTCGGTGCGTTGGCCCTGCTCGACGGACCGCCCGGGCTCCACGGTTCAGGGCTTAGGGTTCAGGGCTTAGGGTTTGGGGTTTAGGGCTTAGGCTTGGACTTCCAAGGTTGGAGGGGTACTTAGTAAGCAGGTTCACAATGGGGACAGCTGGGGTTATCATGAGGCTATATGGGGCGTACTGGTGTTGTAAATGTACAATCCCCCTACAGCAGATAGAATGTGGAATTCCACCATATATCATACGAAGAATCCCCATATACCCTATACTCAATCTACTTGAGCAGGGCTATACTCATATGACGTTTATGGGGGGCTACAGGGGTCATGTATTTTTATCTACAATAGCCCTAGGCACTAAACCCTAGCCTAACCAGAGACTTTAGGACATGACCTGGTTATGGCTTCGGCTCTTCTCTAGTTAGGATTCCAACCCCTAAGCCTCAAACCCTAAACCCTCAAAACCCTAAGAACCCTAAAACCCGAAAACATGAACCCTAATACCCTAAACCCTCAAACCCCAAACCCTAAAGCCTAAATCCTAAAACCCTAAACCGTGTTGAGCCCGGAACCTCCGCCTTGCAACTTGAAACCCTAAAACCTAAGCCTAAACAGCTTAGAAGTATGGGCCCCTAATGTACGTGGCACTTAGGACCCCTACTAAGGGTTAACCCTTACGTACCTATGATAGGAATATAAGGGAATCCCAGAGGGTTAAGGGTCTAAGGTCCAATTTAAGTCCCAAGGAGTAATATGGTTTTGTTTTCTGGTTTAGGGATTAGGATAGGTATGGGCCGCAATATGCGCCCGTAGGCCTTGTAGGGGGTGTTCCAGGGACCTTGGAGGGTATTTGTATAAGGCTTTTTTATAGGCATAAAGGATCCCACGGTTAAGGGCCCACACTCAAAGCCCATGGCTTCAACCTTCGATAAACAACTACATCCTGATCCGAATGCCAAGCTTCCAAACCTTAAATGGCAAACATTGTATACGTCTACAGAATCCGTAAAACCGCATATACCTATGTGTAATCCCGAGGGTTTAGGGCCCCTTTGAAGCGATCTATGTACACCCCATATGTAACCACCTTCTCGCCAGCGAAGCGTGCTACAAGCGCTCGGCGCCGCTCCTACAAGTGGGGATGCCAATCAAGGATTCAGGGTTGAGGGTTCAGGGTTTAGGGTTTAGGGGATTTAGGGTGCGGGGTCTCGGGTTCAGGGTGTAGGGCTCGGGATTCGGGATTTGGGATTTCGGGACTGTAGGGGCCGAAAAGTTACCAATGTCATTGTGAGGTCTACTTGAGGTACCTTACACCATGATTATGCAAGGGGTTTACTGTAGGGTTTAGGGAAATGATGCTGGTAATTGTCACCCAAAAAGCCTATGTAACCTCAGTTCCCGCTTCACTTTCTAGCTTCCTTTCCAGTGGACTCGCCAATATTCCCTAAACACCCAACCCTAAACCCTCAACGCCTAAACCCTAAACCCTAAGCCCTCAACCATCCTGAACCCTAAACTCTTGAGGGTTAGGGGGTGAGGGTCAGAGTTGAGGGGTGAGGATCTAAGGCTTAAGCGTGTACTGAACCCTCTGCTACTCAGAAAGGTGGGGCTTTAGTTCCTCTGCTTGATTGATGGTTCATCCAACCCCTAAAACCCTCAAACCCTAAACCCTAAAACCGTAAAACCCTAAACCCTAAAACCGTAAAACCGTAAAACCCTCAACCCTAAAACCCTAAAACCCTAAACCCCTAGACTCTAAACCCCTAAAACCCTAAAACCCTAAACACCTGATTAGGGCTTAGGGTTTGGGATGACAGGGTTTATAACCTTACCTATACCAAGGGTTTAGGGTTTAGGGTGTAAAAGATGAAAATCCCAAAAACCTACACCCTAAACCCTGAACCCTAAACCCTAAATCCTGCACCCTAGACACCGTGAACTCTACATCCTAGAAGCCTAATTACACCCAAAGGCTACACCCCAAACTCAAAACCGACTACCGGCCTAGGAAGCCTTTTGCAGCATTTGAGCCATAATCTGGGTTGCTGTTAAGGAACTTAAATTAAGTTACCATAATGGGTATATATAGTAAATAATAGGGTTTCCCCAACATAGTACCTTAAATTAAGTTCCTTAACAGCAACCCAGTAATCTGAA